>PVIC010001638.1:0-52500 GCA_004025085.1 Thryonomys swinderianus | reverse complement strand
TAATACCTGTGGTTCACTATGCAAGGAGGCACTCATTGATATCCTCTGTGCATTCTGCAGCAGAGTCAAAAATGCCACCTGCAGTGTCAACTGCCCCTGTGGTTTGCACATATTGTTAAGCCTATTCCCACATCCTCTCTATGACAATCTCATAGTGACTTAATAATAATGTCTACCATGTAGTGAACACCTCTTTATGCTAGCGTTTGATTGAGGGCTCTATGAACATTATCTCATATTGTCCTGAATACAATCTGAGAACAAACATATTATTTTCCCATTTTACAGAGGATGAACCAGAGGATCAAAAAGCCTAAATACGTGCCAGAGATCAGACATTAATATGGTTAGTGGAAGAACAAAACCTCACGGACAATCAAAGATACCTTCTAGATGAACAGGAAAATGTGTGAAAAGAGGGTAACATTCAGGAGAGAGACTGTGTCAATGTGTTGAGAACTCTCTGATGTTTGAAGGCTACATTAAATAGGTCAACTATTCAACCTCACCTGCAGCCCATGGCCCTGAGCAATATCAGTTTGTTACTGCTTTAAGAGTACCGCTCATAGCCACTTCCAAGCTGAAAAATGGCAACTCATACCAGAGTAAAGAGGAATACTGCAGACTGCACTTATCCTTCAGTCTGCATTTCTAGGTGAATATTGTGACCAGAGAGAGATGAACTTATGGAGACCATCCTACTTCTCAGGAACTAAGTAGACCTTTTATGGTTGTTCTCATGTTGTTGTTAACAGACACTTGCAGTCGTTTGTGAATTTTAGGCAATGATGTCTTTCTCTTGATGAGTATTCAGATTTTCTGGACTGAATAATGGAAAAGTCACTGCTAATGAATATTAAAAGCCTGTGATCTAGTCCAAAACAATGTTGTCCACACTTTTTTCCGAGTAATTTCAGTTTTGTGTGTTGTGTGTGTGTGTGTGTGTGTGTTTTTAAATCAAGTATAAGTGGTAGATAATGTGTGCCTGAATGGGACCCTGAGGCTTTCTCATCTGAGGCTTGCTTTGCTTGCCAAGTTTAAATATTTTTCGAACTGATCCCAGAACTAAGCAGTCTTCATCACAGCACAGCATTAAAAATGATGGATGTGATACATATTTAATACAATAAAATGGCCATTTATATGCCCATACTAGACACAAGGGAAATCCTCACAGGAAAGATTTCTAAAATCAAAAGGGGCCTATTCTCTAATCGATGCAAGGGGATTTACCCAGATCACTCCCATTAATGCTAATGGGTGTTATGAGTTTACATCCACTATGCACCATCGGAAACATACACGCCCTGCCCCTCTATACCAGACTCATGAGATTCCATGACAGGATTCTAGGAAGGGCAGTTTGAGGAAGAGTGAAAATACCAGGAAAGCTGAGGCAATAATTCGCTTCAGGAAGATCCTTCTTCCCCTCCCTTGAGGCCGGGCTCCAGGAGGCTCTCACTAACCATGTTTCTGGCCATGGCCTAGGAGAGTGTGGTACCAAGGTCCAGATCCATATTTTGTGTGTGATGCTCCTGTTTTTGTTAATACCTGATTAGTTGCTCAGGTAGGTTTGGAAAAGTGAGTGATACTGGAATTAGTTATAACAAAATCTGAATTGTGGATTTCATTTCTCATACTTGAGAGAAAAATAGTTAACTATATATGAGGATGCATCCAAGCTATGATGTGTATTTTGATTGAAAATTAATTACTATACAAGCTATATTGTCATTAATCCCCTTCAAACCAACATTATTCTTGCCACTTTTGAGGTAGCTCTGGAAAAAACACTTTCATGAGTGGTTTTATGAGGTGTAATTTGAAATATGGTGCACGCCATTGTCAAATTCCATCCAGCAGAAATTCAGGGTTCTACCAGTGAGGGCATATACATCTCATTCACCAGATCTGGCACTACCCAAGTTTTCACTCTTCTCCAAAATCAATGTCAACATGAACAGCTCACATTTTGGACTGATTCAGGACTTCAAGCCAGCCAATACATCTCAATTAAAGACACCCACAAAACAGGGCTTTCAGAGCTGCTTCAGAATGGGGCAAGAATAATGGGATAATTGCATTTGAAATGGAGATTTTTAAATTGAATTCTTTATTGGTGTATTTTGTATACAGCTCACAATCACACTCAACATTGGGGAATTTGTACCAGTATATGACAGAAGTTAATTCTCATTTTTACCCATATCCCTACCCAACCACAACCCCCACCCCTTATATACATACTATTTCTTTTTCTTTCCAAATCATATATATTCTTTCCCCTCATTACATTCCCCCACCACATTCCCTTTGAATATTGCATATTTTACAAAATATGTCATACATTCTAGAACTCATTTATATCTATAGGTTCTCATACCAGAGAAAAGATATGGTATTTACATATTTGTGATCTATTTATTTCACTTATTAGTGTGTCCTCAAGGTGTGTCCATTTGCACATAAATGAATGAAACTTGTCATTCTTTATGGCAGAGTAATACTCCATTTTATTTTAAAAACCCACTTCTTCTTTATCCAGTCTCCAGTTGATGGGCATTTGGATTGTTTCTAAGATTGGGCTATCACAAACTGAGCTGCTATGAACAAGGGCGTACGTATGTCTTTACAATATGAATCTTTTAATTCCTTTGAGTGTATTCCTAGCAGGGGAATAGCAGGGTCAAATGGGAACTCTAATCCTAGTTTTCTGAGGAATAGCCATACTGATCTCCACAATGGTTGTACAAGTCTACAATCACACCAACAGTGGAGAAAGGTTCCTTTCTCCCCACAGCCTTGCCAGCATTCATTGCTGGTTGATTCACAATAGCAACCATCCTTTGTGGAGTGACATGAAATCTCAGTGTTGTTTTCATCTGCATCTCTTGAATGACCAGTGATGTTGAATATTTCTTCATATGAAATATCTAGGAATCAATCTAACAAAGATGGTGAAAGTCTTCTACTCTGAAAACTACAGAGCTCTGATAAAGGAGATAGAAGAGGGCCAGAGGGTTAGCTCAGTGGTTCCGGCGCCTGCCTCGCAAGTGCAAGGTCCTGAGTTCGATCCCCTTTTACCACATACAATGCTGGGTGTGGAGACTCATGCCCACCAGCAATCAATACCACATACCACAGTGCCAGGCGTGGTGGCTCACACCTATAATCCCAGCGCTCGGAAGGCAGAGACAGGAGGATTGCTGAGCTCCAGGCTTCCCTGGACTACATAGTGAGCTCAGAGCCGGCCTGAACTACAAAGCGAGACCTTGTCTCAAAAAAAAAAAAAAAGGAGATAGAAGAGGATATCAGAAAATGAAATGGCGATGTATTTTGAGAGGGATAAATGATCATAGGCCTTTTACCGCAATGTAGTTTTTAAGCAGTTAAAGCATCACTGTATTGTTTGATCTTTGCCTGAGTTGGTAGCTAAGAGAGGATTTGGCTGGCTGAACTAAGATGAGTTTAAGGCCTTTATCTTTGAGACCAGTCACTTACTGGCTTTTATTATGAAAAATGTGACCAGTTTGGAAGATGAAGTCCTCTTAACTAAGCTGAATTTACCCAAAGTGGGCCAGTTGAGAGGATTACCCAGCCCTTGTAAATACATTGCCCTTGCATAGGTATATTTTGCAGCCACCAAAATGATCCGTTTTCTAGAAATATGACACTTTGAATTAACACTTCAATGTAGAGAGACACACTGTTATACAAGCATAATACTTGATATCTTTTTTTTTTTTTTTTGAGACAGGGTCTTGCTTTTTTGTAGTTCAGGCTGGCTCTGAGCTCACTATGTAGCCCAGGTAAGCCTCGAACTCAGCAATCCTCCTGTCTCTGCCTCCTGAGTGCTGGGATTACAGGCATGAGCCACCACGTCCAGCGCATAATACTTGATATCTAAAGCAGCTATCTTTCTCTAAAGTAGGCAGTGGTGAGAAACTGAAGCACCAAGGGGACGTTTCAAAATCTACTCAGAGAACAAGTGGAATGACTAATTACCTGACTCTCCATTCATGTGTCACCTTTCCTTCTGAACACTCCTGTCGCATTTCCTCTTGTGGCACTTATCACCCATTATATTGTACTGTAATTATTGATGTGTTTGTCTCAGATTCCCTAAGCCACCAACGTGCGGTTGGATCCATTTCCAGTTGACCACCACATCATCACATTCATGATGGGCTCTCAAAAACACTGTGAGGATAAAGGAACAAATGTGTGAAACCCACCTATGGCACAGGACTGTCTCTGTTTCTCATTCTTCATGGCTTCCCAGTGCTCCTGTCTTAACGGCATTCATCCCACAATACCTGTAAACTTCCTTGAAGAAAAGGCCAGAAGGTGTGAGTGTCTGATCGTTAGAGGTGAGACGACAGCAGGAGTCTGTGATCATGGCAGCCCTGAAGAATCTTTCTTCCACCTCTGCGTGGGAGTCAGGTCCCCTGGTTTTTTTTGCCTTCAAGTGGCTTACCTTAGCCTTTTAAGGCCGCCATCTCTCACAGTGCCCAAACAGAATGCTGCCGGGCACGATGCTCTCCTGTTGGAGCATCTTTAAATTATATTTACTGTGTAAGAATACTTCTGAATAATGCAAAGCTCTTGGTGTTTGAGGAGGGGGATTAGGTCCAAGTTGAAAGAGACCTATAAATTCTTTATAAAACTTATACTTCTTTATAAAACTCTAACGTGACTTAGCTGAAAGGATGATACTTGAACTCCTATGTCTAATATGAGGCAGTTGACTTGTAGTACCTGAAATCCAGGAATTTACAGAAAGTATGTAACTCTAAGGGACATAAATCAAAACAACTATGTCACAAGGTAAGCCACATGAAGGCAAAAAAAAAAAAAAAAAACCCAGCTGTGTGTATTTCAAAGTCTGGAATTGCATTAAAATGGGGGAAAGCTCAAATCAAAGTGGTTGATCACCTTTATCAATTCCATAAATAAAAATGAACCAACCATGCAGGTAGGTGCCAATTAAGCAAAATAACTGATTAATCTACATGTCTGCTCTTTATTCCTTTTTCTAGTATCACATACTTGTATACATTTTCAATTATATAATTTTTAAAATAAGAAACAATTCCTACAAGGTTGAACAGCACTGTTTTCTTATTTACACTGTTTTTACTCCAGCAACTTAATAACCCTAAAGAACAACAAATAATTATACAACTAGCTAAAATGCAGAATTTTTCAAAAAGAGGCTCACTTTTCACTTGTGACTGCTTCTTTTCTGCAAAAGTCTTCTGATCCCCTATTCTCTACCACTAGTTTTAAATTTGGCCTGATAAACAGTTCGATGGCATGCAGGAGAGACATAGAGTTAAAATGAAAATTAAGCACTTTATTGACAAGAAGAATTAATATCCCAACAAAAAATAAAATCCATATGCACTTTCTCGCTGAGGAAAAATGATGTGCAGACAACATAGACTATTGATTGGAACCAATGGAAGTTAAAACAGAATATTTATTGGGCCTTACAGTATTTAAATGCTCTAAATTCCACTTAGTACCACTAGCTGCTAGCACTGCAGAATTCTGGAATTGCACCCTGCAGTTTGTACCAATTGGTGGGAAGTGTAGGCCTGATGTCAAAGACAACTATAATTGTCTGATGAAAATAACTTGCTTTTGACACCAGTATATGTTGCATCCATATAGTGCAGGCCCCTTGCATAAGGAGGTGTTGTTTCATATAGCCAGGTAATTATAACTGGCTTAACTGTATCTGAAATAACCACATATAAAAGAGTATTGTGAGAAAGGAAAGGCTTTCAATGACTGGTAGCATCTATGACAACATGGTTGCTCCAGGGATTTAAAAATAAAACCTAACTAAAAGCCCAGACTCATCCTTATGGAGGTTTTAAAATATTCAAAAGCTGCAGTTCAGACAAATTCTGTTTTGACCCTAACGCATTTTGTCATGTGAAGACACGACATAGAGGACATTTATCTTTCTCCAGCCCATGGTTTCTCCACCTCAGGACCTGCACTGTTCTGTTCTCACATCAGTGGACATCTTTTTAAACATAGTATTCATGTCTGTCTCTCTTGACAGCCAGCTAAATGTAATAAATAAAACTTTATTTGATAAATACATTAGATTTAAGGAGCTGCCTTGGTGAAGTATAGACATTTGCAAAAATGATTCATGAAACACAAATAAACTTAACAAGGCTAATGTGTTAGCAGCTTCAAATACGTTATCAATGATGTGTAGGAGCATGATGACCCAAAAGAGCATTTGCACAGGTTTTCACACTGTTTAAATTACTGCCAGATAGGAAAAAAAAAAAAAACAAAACAAACCAAACAAACAAACAAAACCTTCCCCAGAAGTTGGACCCATTGCCTCTGCAGATCAACATCTAACTGAAGCAACATTTGGCTTGTCATTAACTTTCAAATCAGCAGCAGCCACTGATAATGTGTAACAAGGGAATCTTTTATCTCGCAGGGATCAGATCTGGTTGTCCTTTTTTAAAAAATAAATTGAGTTTTTTGGTACATTTTAGGAATACATCATGATCACTTTCCTCATTGAGAATTTGTACCTAATCATGACATATTTGATTATTTTTTCCCATTTCCCTGCCCTGCCTTCAACCCCCCACCCTTCCCTGTATACATAAGCTTTGTTTCCATGTTTTCCTTTTTACCATCAAATCTTTCTTTCCTTTCTTTGTTTTCCCCTGCCCCTTCCATTTTCTTTTGAGCATTTTCTTCCTATTTCACAATACCTATCATACATTCTGGACCTCATTTACACCTTCGATTTCTCACACTAGAGAAATGACATGATACTTACACATCTGTGTCCCCTTTATTTCACTTATGATTATGGTCTCAAAATGCATCCATCTAGTTTTTAATGTCTCTAATTTATCATTCTTTATGGTTGAATACTACTCCATTTTATTTTTTTTTTAATACACATCTTCTACCATACCATCTTTCCTTCTATCCTCCACTAAATCCAGTGCTGGGGTTTGAGCTTCTGAACCCCACTACCTTTCTAGGCATCCAAACCCACTGCATCACCTTACAATCTTCTATCTTCCACATAGTGTCACAGATGGATTTGGAGGGATTGGATTCCACCTCCTCCATTCCCTGGACTTTGACTTTGCAACATTCATTGTGCTGGACCCCCACAATGTATTTTGCATAGTCTCCTTTCCCATACAGCATTGCAAACTTAACTTTTACTGTGGGTTGAAATAAACCACACAATATGATAAGTGTTGACCTGTATTACTTCATTTAATCTTCACATCAATTTGGTCAGTATCTATCTACTTCTCTGCCCTTACTAAGTAAGGGCTGCTCCTGCGTAAGCAGGCCTCTGGCCCACCTTCCCCACAGCACTTCAGCCCTGAACTCCTGCTCAACTGGTGTGGGAGGAAGACCCCACAGAGACTCCATCTTCTTGTCTGTGCATGCTGACACTTGGGCCCTGACTTCTTGTGAGACCACCATGTGGGAAGGAGCCCCAGAGACTCCATTTATTGTCTTTTCACACAGAATAAGTGAAGCAGCAATGCTGGGACTTAGGCAGAGCCTTTCAGTACGCAACTGTTGGCCACAACAAAAAATATGCAGTGGAAGTGTGCAGCAATCCTGCTGACTACAGCCATTTGGTGAGTTTGTGGATTTAGTCCCGCCTATAAGACCCTGTACTCTTGCAGACTTCAAGCCTGCAGGAGTTCACTGAGCTCAACTCGGGTATTATAGCCAGAACCTAGATAAGGGATGACAGCTGTTTCCCTGTGACTGTTCAACTCCAATTTGCACGCTACTGCCCATACTATCTATAGGAGACAGCAGACCCATGCTATAAAAGGCCCATTTGGTAATGTTTTTGACTTTGTTTTGTTTCATTTTTTTTTAATTGCTGTTGTTGCTGCTGTTGTTCTGTTTCTTTCTTTTTTCTGACCTCTCTTGCATTCCTCATTTCTCTACTCTTTTGTTACTGAATCTGTCCAATTTTGTTTTTTTTTTTCTTCTCACAACTCCCTTATTTTTGCAGGAGAAGAAAAATAGTTTCCTGAGTGCCTGCTGCTTCTAGGTACTGCTCTAGTTTTGTTCCTTCATCCTCTCTTGTCTTCCAGTATCAATTCCCAGAATTGACTGATGCATAGCAGTCCTCCCTACTCTCTTTTTTCTGTACTACTGCAGGAGGGTGAATACAGCTTCTAGTGGTCCTACTGTTGTTAGTCTGTTCTATTTCGTATTTGTCCCTTCTGTCTCTTTTGCCCTCTAGCTTCTATCAGTTTCCTGGGGTTTATGTGATCTTTATATATCTTCTAACCCTATTTCTAATCTCTCCCTCTCCTTCTATTTCTCTATCCCCCAGCTTACTGGTGACCCTTTATTCCCAAAGGGTGATAATGAAGGGTCATTATGTTATTAACATATTTGTGGTTAGTTCTAAATTTTGGCATACGGTCACAGATCTAACTCAGGAGGTTAAATGTATCAGAATAATGATTGCCACAGTTTGTAATTCCTGCACTGTGTTCTATACTGTTAATGATACTTACTGTATTATTTCAACTAAGAGATGTGATTGTTCTGTTTAGGTACTTTTCATGGTATACCAGAAGTGAGACACTTAAGCAAGATTACATATCCAAGGAGGACAATGCAGGAATGAGCCATCTCCTCAGGGTTCCAAATAATAAGAAGAAAGAGACTTGCATTAAATATTGCCCAGATGGCAGGCCAGGAATTAAACAAAAACACTAGCAACAACAAAAAAACTGAAATGAGAAAAGTTAAAAAACCCAGACACAAAGATCATCACCACAGGAGAAACCAGGGAAAATGGGAATAGAGCAAACTGAAGATCAAACACCAGGACTCTCTGAGGCAGTATCAAAAGAGGATCTGGTAATATGGAAATCAGAAAATTTCTCAGATAAAAACAGAGATGGTTTCACCGGGCATGGTGGCTCACGCCTGTAATCCCAGCACTCGGGAGGCAGAGGCAGGAGGATTGCTGAATTCAAGGCTTGCCTGGGCTACATAGTGAGCTCAGAGCCAGCCTGAACTACAAAGCGAGACCCTGTCTCAAAAAAAAAAAAAAAACCAGAGATGGTTTCCAAAGTGGAATATATGAATAATAACACTAAAGAAGATACAAGGAACATGATAGAATCTGAGATTACAAAAGAAATGGAATTTGGTAAACATCTTCAAAAAGATTTCCAGGAGATGAAAAACTCCAATGAAAGTTTCAAAAGCAGGATGAATGAATGTGAGGACTGAATAGCAGACCTAGAAGATAGGATTATAGCCAGTGAACAAGAAAGGAGTAATTTATGGAAAATAGCAAAGGACCATCAAAAATGAATTCAGCAGCTGCTAGATGATGCAAATAAGAATAAAGTAAGATGGATTGGAGTCAGTGAAGAAATAGGACCCAGTGCAAAAAATATTTAAAAACTGTTCAGAAATGTAGTGGCAGAAAACTTCACAGGAAAAGGAAAAGAATTTGGCATACAGATCAGTGAGACATGTAGGACTCCTAGTGGCTATGATTTCAAAAAATCTAAACCTTGGCATGTAATATTCAAGATTCCAAAGCCCAACTAAGAATGAAATATTGAAAGCAGAGAAAAGAAAAAAATCACATACAAAGGAAAGCCCATCAGGATAACAGCAAACTTCTCAACAAAAACACTGAAGTCAAGGAGAACCTGGAATGAAGTATTTCAAACCTTAAAAGAAATAATTGTCAACCTAGATTGATGTATTCTGCAGAACTATCCTTAAAAATCAACAGGGAAATAAGATACTTCCATGACAAAGAATACCTCAGAAACTTTAAAAACACAAAACCTGTACTCCAAACAATTCTAATGATATCCTACAAAAAGACAATGAGAATCACAAGCCCAAGAGACCCAGCAGAGTGAACTCATTGATCGAGGCAAGAAACTGAATGGAAAGGGGGGAAACTAAAGAATGAAAGAACTAAGAACAGGAAAACATCATGACAGGTCTAAATCAGCACATATCAGTTATAACCATTAATGTCAATGTCCCAATTAAAAGGCAGACTGTGTTGGAGATTTAGCTCAGTGGTTCCAGTGCCTGCCTCGCAAGCACAGGCCCTGAGTTCAATCTTGGTAACCAGTGCTGGGCATGGTGCCTCACGCCCACCAGCCATCAATACCACATACCACAGTGCCAGGTGTGGTGGCTCATGCCTGTAATCCCAGCACTTGGGAGGCAGAGGCAGAAGGATTGCTGAGTTCCAGGCTTGCCTAGGCTACATAGTGAGCTCAGGGCCAGCCTGAACTACAAAGCGAGACCCTGTCTCAAGAAAAAAAAAAAAGGCATAGACTGGTAAAATGAATTAAGAAGCAAGATCCAACAATATGTGGTGTACAAGAAACACACCTAACTGAGAAATAAATCCATAGGCTGAAAGGAAAAGGATGGAAAACAATTCTCCATGTGATAGGAAACTGCAAAAAAGCACAACTGGCTATTTTATTCGCAGACAAAACTAATTAAGAGAGATAAAGAAGGACACTACATCCTCATACAGTTAGGGAACAATCCAAGGAGAAGAGCTGACATTCATAAATATTTATACATTGAATTCTAGTGCTCCCAACTATATCAAACAAATATTAATGGGCATGAAAAGCCATGAAGGACTAATACAATAGTAATAGGGACCTCAATATCATGCTCCCATAAATAGATCAGGTTGATTGAACAAAAAAATTAATAATGAAATACTTGAGCTGAACCAAACTTTTGAACAAACAGAATTAACAGATATCTCCAGAATTTCTCACCACACAAATTTAAAATATATATTCTCAGCTGCTCATAGGTAATCCTCTAAAGTAGACCACATGATAGTTCATAGAGCATGTTTAAATGAATGCAAACATATTGAAATTATCCCCTGTAAACTGTCAGACCACAGTGCTTTGAAATTGGAGATCAATACCAAAGAAATTTCAAGAACCTCACAAACACATGAGCAACCAATGAGTCACAGAAGAAATTAAACAGTTTCTATAATTAAATGATAATGACAATACAACATACAGGAATTTATGGGACACAGTGAAAGCAGTTCTAAGAGGGAAATTCAGAGCACTGAATGCACATACTAGGAAAACAGAGTAAGCTTAAATAAACAATCTAATACTGAGTGTCAAACTACTAGAAAAAGAAGAGCAAAATAAACCCAAAGATCATACAAGAAAAGAAATTATGAGGATTAGAGTAAAAATTAATATAGGGGAGACTAAGAGAATGACACAAAAAAATCAACAAATCAGAGTTGGGTTTTTGAAAGAATAAAATCGAAAAACCCTTAGCCAGCATTATCAAAAAGAGGAAGAAAAAGACTGACATGCAGTCAGGAATGAAAAGGGGAAGTCACCACAGATCCAGAAGAAATTCAGAGGATAATAAACCCTAATTTTAAGAATTGTGCTCCTATAAGATGGAAAACAAAGAAGAAATGGATAAATTCCTAGACACATATGAACTTCCAAAGTTGAACTAAAAAGTTATAAAAATGCTAAACACCCCATATCAATCAGTGAAACTGAAAATGTATCTAAAAACCTACCAACAAAGAAAAGTCCAGGTCCTGATTGCTTTACTGCTGAATTCCACAAGACTTTTAGAGAAGAGCTAATGCCACTACTCCTCAAACTCTTTAATGACATTGAAAGGGAAGCAATACTCCAAAATTCATTTCTGGAAGCAACCACCACATTGATTCCAAAAGGAAAGACCCAACCAAAAAAGAGAACTACAGGCCAATCTCCCTAATAAACACTGATGCAAAAAATCCTTAAGAAAATACTGACAAACAGAATAGAAGATCAAGAAGACCATACACCTGGACCAAATTGGATTTATACCAGGGATACAAGGATGGTTCAACATACATAAATCAATAAATGTAATATACTACATTAACAGACTCAAGGACAAAAACCAAGTATTTATCTCACTAAATACAGAAAAGTGTTCAGCAGCATGCAATGCCCACTCATGATCAAAACCCTATACAAAACCAGAATAGATAGACTTTATCTCAACCTAATAAAAGCTGTTTGTGAGAAACTAACAACCAGCATCATCCTAAATGGTCAAAAATTAAAACGTTTCACACTAAGACCAGGAACAAGACAAGGATGTCCACTATCATCACTCCTATTTAATATAGTGCTGGAAACATTAGTCACAGCAGTTAGATGAGAAAGAAATAAAGAATAAAAATAGGAAAGGAAGAAGTTTAACTGTCATTATTTGCTGATGACAAGATACTTTGTATAGAAGATTCTAAAAACTCCACCAAATGACTGCTAGATTTAATAGGCAAATTTAGTAGCATAGCTGGATATAAGACCAATGCCCAGAAATCAATAGCATTTTAATATACAAATAACAGACTTATTGAGAGAGAAATTAGGGAGTCAAACCCTTTCACAATAACATCCAAAAATGAAATATCTAAGAATCAGTCTAACAAAGGAGGCAAAATATCTCTACTCTGAAAACTACCTGGGTAGGTTGAACCATACTGTCAAAATGGCCATATTGCCAAAACTACTATATAGATTCAATGCAATCCTGATCTAAATCCCAACAGTACATTTCACAGAGCTAGAGAAAATAATCCAATAATTCATCTGGAACCAGAAGAGATCTACAATAGCAAAAGTAATCTGAGGCAATAAGATCGTGGCAAGAGGTATCAAAATTCCCAATATGAAACTACACTACAAAGCCACTGTGATTAAAAAAAGAACAGCGTGGTACTGGTAAAGAATAAGACCGGTGTATCAATGAAACAGACTAGAAGATCTTTAAACAATTCCAGAACTAAGCCAGTTCATCTTTGACAAAGAAGCCAAACACCCTCAATGGAGGAAAGATACCCTCCTTAACAAATAGTACTGACAAAACTGAGCTTCTACTTGCCAAAAATTAAAGTTAAATGTACCTCTTTCTCCATGCACAAAATAAATCAAAGTGGATTAGAGACCTATATATTAAAACATAAACACTAAACCTTCTGCAAAACAGGTTAGGTAGAACTCTTGGAGATACTGGCTTAGGGAAAGACTGTGTTAAAAACAAACAAACAAACAAACAAACAAAAAACCCTCACCAACATGGGAACTAGCAGAAAGAATCAACAACTGGGATCTCATCTTACTAAAAAGCTTCTGTATAGCAAGAAAAAAACACCAACAGAGCAGAAGACAACTTACAATATGGGCAAGAAATTTTACTGGCTGTTTCTCAGACAAAGGTCTACTATCTAGAATATATAAAGAACTTAAAAAATAATGCCCCCCCCCAAAATTTAAAGACCTAGTTCAAAACTGGGTATCTGAAATGAACAGACATTTTTCAGATGAAGAAGTAAAAGCAGCTAAGAGACATATGAAGAAATGTTCAACATCACTGATCATTCAAGAGATGCAGGATAAAAACAATACTGATATTCCATCTCACGCCAGAAAGAATGACTGATATCATAAAATCAACCAATGACAAATGCTGGTGGGGGTGTGGGGAGAAAGGAACTTTCTCCACTGTTGGTGGGAATGTAGAGTGGTGCAACTACTGTAGAGATCAGTGTGGAGATTCCTTTAAAAACTAGAATTCAAGGTCCCATTTGATGCTGCTATTTCCCTGAAAGATATATACACTAAAGAATTAAAAGAATCATACCACAGTGAGATTTTATATATATATATATATGTATGTATATGTATATATATATATATATATATATATATATATATATATATATCCATGTTTAGAGCAGTTTCGTTTGTGATAGCTAAATCTTGGAAACAGCCCAAATGCCTGTCAACAGGAAACTGGTAAAAGAAGATGTGGCAGGTTTTTTTTGTTTGTTTTGTTTTTTTTGAGACAGGGTCTCACTTTGTGGTTCAGCCTGGCCCTGAGCTCACTATGTAGCCCAGGCAAGCCTCGAACTCAGCAATCCTCCTGTCTCTGCCTCCCAAGTGCTGGATTACAGGCATGAGCCAACATGCCCAGCACTGTGGTATGTGATATTGGTTGCTGGTGGGCGTGAGTCTCCATGCCCAGCATTGTATGTGGTTACTGGGGATCAAACTCAGGACCTTGCACTTGCCAGGCAAGCGTTGGAACCACTGAGCCAAATCTCTGGCCCAAGATATGGTTGTTTGTTAAACAGAGTATTACCCAGCCATAAAAAATAATCAATTTGAGTCATTTATCCTCAAGTAGGTGTACCTGGAGGACATACTCATAAGCGAAATAAATAGGACACAGATGTGTAAGTACCATATCTTTTCTCCAGTATGAAAAACTGAATGTGTAAATGAATGCCAAAATGTATGACAGCTAACATGAGATAGGAAGAAAATGTACAAAATGAAAAGGAAAAGTTGGGTAGGGGAAATTAAAGAAGGGAAAGAAAAAATTTGATAGAAAAAAAGGACACAAAGTCATATAGTGGTACAAATTCCCCAATGTTGAGTGTGATTATGAGCTCTATATAAAAATGTAACAATAAAGAATTCAATTACTAATCCTCTGTAAAATTTAAGAGTTTATGTTGCTTTCATCAGACTCATTGTTTGCCTAACAGGAGTGAACATCATACAGCCTCCACCACGTAAAATACAACATGTTGCTAATGACAATCAAAATATACAATGCAGGGCCCACTGTATCCTGGGAGCAGCGCAGACTCAGCTACCGGGCGCCATCTGTTTCCAGTGGACTGAGGGACACCCACCAGCCCATTATACCCCGGGAGCAGTGTGGACTCGGCTACCGGGAGCCATCCATTTCTGGCGGCAGCAGACTGAGGGCAGCCCCACGGCCCACTGTATCCGATAGTTGTGCAGTGAGGAATCAGCTATGGACCCTGGGCGCCATCCCCACCACGGAGGGTTGAGGGCCTCCACCCAGCCCCAACCCCACCCCGGAGCTGCGTTGTGAGGACCCAGGTCCTAGAGGAGTCGGAGCCATCTCCTGCGTCCCTCCACAGGACACGTGCTCCTAGAGGCGCACTGAGAGATCAGAACTGAGAATTCTCAAGGGTCATTACAGATTCAAGGAGGACCCCTCAGGAAAGTGCCACATCCAAAGGGCCCCAGATAATAGAAAGAGACCTGCAAAAAACATTGCCCTGTCATCAGGGAAAGAAAAGCATTAATAACAACGAAATAATAGAAATGAGAAAATACACAAAAACACAGACACAAAGATCACCACCACAGGAAAATTCAGAGGAAAAAGGAAATAGGGCAAACCGAAACTTAAACATCAGGACTCTTGGAGATGATAACTAAAGCGGATCTAGTAAAATGGAAATCAAAACTCATCTCTGAGATCAAAACAGGGATACTATCCACAGTGAAAGACATCAGTAAAGAAGAGATCAGTGAGATGATAGAATCCAAGATAGCAGAATCAATGGAACCTTTTAAACAGCTTCAAGCAGAGCTCCAGGGAATGATGAAGGAGAACAAAAGCTTGCGAAGTAGGATGAATGAAGCAGAGAACCGAATCTCAGACCTAGAAGACAGCATAGCAGCCAGCGAGCAGGAAAGATATAATATATGGAAAAGAGCAAGGGACCATGAGAAATCAATGAAGCTTCTAGATGACTCAAAGAAAAATAATATACGACTGATTGGAGTCACTGAGGAAGCAGGAGACAGTGTAAAAGATATAAAAAAGTTATTGTCAGAGATAAATACAGAAAACTTCACAGGAAAAGAAATAGACATACAGATAAATGAGGCCTATGGACTTCAAAATGCCATGACATACAAATATCTACACCTAGACATAATTATTAAGGTTCCAGATGTACAACAAAAGAATGAAATACTGAAAGCAGTGAGAGAAAGGAAGAAAATCACCTACAAAGAGAAGCCCATTAGGATCACAGCAAACTTCAACACAAACACTCAATGCAAGGAGAGCATGGAGAGAAGTATTTCAAGCATTGCAGGAAAACAACCTCCAACCTAGACCATTGTATCCTGCAAAACTATCTTTCAGAATAGACGGGGAAATAAGATACTTCCACGATAAAGAACACCTGAAAAACTTCACAAATATGAAACCTGCACTCCAAAACATCCTAAAGAACATCTTGGGAAAAAAACACAGAAAATTCCATACCCATGAGACCCAGGAGAGTGAATTCATTGGGGCAAACAAGAAACTAAATAGAAAAGGGGAAAAGTAAAGAAGAAAAGAACCAAGAACAGGGAAACATGGCAGCTCTGAATATGTCCATATCAGTCATAACCATTAATGTCAATGGACTCAATTGGGCCAATTAAAAGGCACAGACTAGCAGATTGGATCAAGAAGCAAGATCCTACAATCTGCTGCATACAGGAAACACACCTAATTCAGAAGGAAACCCATTGACTGAATATAAAAGGTTGGAGGGCCAGAGGGTTAGCTCAGTGGTTCCAGCACCTGCCGCACAAGCGCAAGGTCCTGAGTTCAATCCTCAGTAACCACATACAATGCTGGGCATGGAGACTCACGCCCACCAGCAATCAATACCGCATACCACAATGCCGGGCGTGGTGGCTCACGCCTGTAATCCCAGCACTCGGGAGGCAGAGGCAGGAGGATTGCTGAGTTCGAGGCTTGCCTGAACTACATAGTGAGCTCAGAGCCAGCCTGAACTACAAAGCGAGACCCTGTCTCAAAAAGGGGAAAAAAGAAAAGAAAAGAAAAGGTTGGAAAACAATGCTCCATGCCACAGGAAACTGCAAAAAAGCAGGAGTGGCTATCTTGTTTGCAGATAAAATAGATTTCAAACCCAAACTAATTAAAAGAGATGAAGAAGGTCACTATATTCTCATACAAGGAATTATCCAAGAGAAAGAAATAACAATGATAAATATTTATGCACTGAACTCTAATGCACCCAACTATATAAAACAAACATTACTGGACATGAAAAGCCAGTTATCCATGAATACAATAGTAGCAGGGGATGTTAATACTCCACTGTCACAAGTTGACAGATCAACTGGACAAAGAATCAATAAGGAAATACTTGAGCTAAATCAAACTTTTGCGCAAATGGACTTATTAGATGCCTACAGAATTTTTCACCCTTCAAAGCAAGAATATACCTTCTTCTCAGCTACTCGTGGATCATTCCCCCAAATAGATCACGTTTTAGTCCATAAAACAAGCTTATGTAAATGCAACGCAATAGAAGTTATCCCCTACATACTATCAGACCATAGTGCCTTGAAACTGGAGCTGAATAGCAGAAGAAATTCCAAGATCCTCACGAACACATGGAAACTGAACAACACTCTGTTAACCAACCAATGGGCCACAAAAGAAATTAAAGAAGAAGTTAAACAGTTTCTACAACTAAACGACAACCCCAGCACAACACACAGGAATTTATGGGACACAATGAAAGCAGTTCTGCGAGGGAAATTCATAGCAGTGAATGCATACACTCGGAAAATAGAGAAAACTGAAATAAACAATCTAATGATGACCCTCAGACAATTACAAAAAGAGGAGCAAAACAAACCCAAAGCACATACTAGGGAGGAAATTATAAAGATCAGAGCAGAAATTAATGCAATGGAGACAAAGAGAGCAATACAAAGAATCAATGAATCAAAGAGTTGGTTCTTTGAAAGGATAAATAAGATCGACAGACCCTTAGCCAAACTTATCAAACAAAGGAAGGAAAAGGCTCAAATCCATGCTATAAGGAAGGAAAATGGGGAAATCAGCACAGACCTAGAGGAAGTCCAAAGGATTATAAACACGTACTTTGAAAATCTGTACTCCAAAAAAATGGAAAATCTAGAAGAAATGGTTAGATTCCTAGACACATATGAACTTCCAAAGCTGAATGAAGAGGATAAGAAAATGTTAAACAACCTGATATCAATCTGGGAAATTGGAAATGTAATAAAAAACCTACCAACAAAGAAAAGCCCTGGTCCTGACAGCTTCACTGCTGAATTCTACAAAACTTTTAAAGAAGAGTTATTACCAGTACTTCTCAATCTCTTTAATGAAATTGAAAGGGAAACAGTATTCCCCAAATCATTCCTTGAAGCAACCATCACCTTGATTCCAAAGGCAGGGAAAGATCTCACCAAAAAGGAAAACTACAGGCCAATCTCTCTAATGAACATTGATGCAAAAATCCTCAATAAGATACTTGCAAACAGAATACAGGGAATCATCAAGAAAATCATACACCCTGATCAAGTCGGATTTATCCCAGGGATGCAAGGCTGGTTCAACATATGTAAATCAATCAATGTAGTACACTATATTAACACACTCAAGGACAAAAACTATATGATTATCTCAATAGACCCAGAAAAAGCATTTGACAAAATCCAACACCCATTTATGATCAAAACCCTACAAAGAATTGGAATCGATGGACTTTATCTCAATTTAATACAAGCTATTTATGAGAAACCAACAGGCAGCATCATACTCAATGGGCAAAAACTGAAACCTTTTACACTAAGGTCAGGAAGGAGACAAAGATGTCACCACTCTTGTTCAATATAGTACTGGAAACATTAGCCATAGCAATCAGGCAAGACAAAGATATAAAAGGAATGAAGATAGGAAAGGAAGAAGTTAAACTGTCATTATTTGCTGATCATATGACACTCTATCTAGAGGATCCTAAAAACTCAACCAAAAGACTGCTAGACTTAATTACCAAATTTGGTAGTGTTGCTGGATTACAGGGTCAATGCTCAAAATTCAACAGCCTTTGTCTACACAAACAACAGACTCACTGAAAGAGAGATTGGGGAGGCAATCCTTTTCACAGTAGCACCCAGAAAAATGAAATATCTAAGAATCAACCTAACAAAGGAAGTGAAAGACCTCTTCTCTGAAAACTAGGACTCTGAAAAAAAAGATAGAAAAGGAAACCAGAAAGTGGAAAGACATCCCTTGTTCCTGGATAGGGAGAACCAACATCGTCAAAATGGCTATACTCCCACAACTACTATACAGATTCAATGCAATTCCAATAGAAATTCCAATGGTATACTTCACAGAGCTAGAGAAAATAATAAAAAAATTCATGTGGAAACACAAGAAACCTAGAATAGCAAAAGCAATTCTAAGCAACCACGACATGGCAGGGGGTATTCCAATTCCCAATTTAAAACTCTACTATAAAGCCACTGTGATAAAAACTGCATGGTACTGGCCAAGTAACAGCCCCAAGGACCAGTGGAATAGATTAGAAGACCCAGAAACAACTCCGGATACACTAAGCCACCTTATCTTTGACAAAGGAGGCAAACGTCCCCAGTGCAAGAAAGACAGCCTCTTTAACAAATGTTGCTGGAAAAACTGAGCTTTAACCTGCTAAAAGCTAAAGCTAGACCTATCTCTTTCACCATGCACAAAACTAAACTTGCGATGGATACAAGATTTAAACATTAAAACAGAAACAATAAGCCTGCTGGAAAACAGGCTAGGTAAAACTCTTGGAGACATTGTCTTAGGCAGAGACTTTATGAATAAAACCTCTATAGCACAAGAAATAGCAGAAAGAATCAACAAATGGATCTCATCCTCCTGAAAAGCTTCTGCACAGCAAAAGAAGTCGCTGGCACTGCTAAAAGATAACCAACAACATGGGAAAAATCTTTACTAGCTGTTTATCAGACAAAGGGCTATTATCTACAATATATAAAGAAACAGATCCGCCTCCCCAAGTTTAAAGACCCAATTCAAAAATGGGCATCTGAAGTGAACAGACACTTCTCAGAGGCAGAAGTCAAAGCAGCCAAGAAACATATGAAGAAATGTTCAACATCACTGGTCATTTGAGAGATGCAAATGAAAACAACACTGAGATTTCATCTCACTCCACAAAGAATGGCCACTATCACAAAATCAACCAACAATAAATGCTGGTGTAGCTGTGGGGAGAAAGGAACCCTTCTCCACTGTTGGTGGCATTGCAGACTTGTGCAACCATTGTGGAGATCTGTGTGGAGATTTCTCAGAAAACTAGGACTAGGGGTCCCATTTGACCCTGCTATCCCTCTGCTAGGAATAGACCCAAAAGAATTTTAAACATCACATTGGAAAAACAGATGTACACCCTTGTTCATAGCAGCTCAGTTCGTGATAGCTCAGTCTTGGAAACAACCCAAATGTCCATCAACTGGAGAGTGGATAAAGAAGATGTGGGTTTTTTTTTAATAAATTGGAGTATTACTCTGCCATAAAGAATGACAAGATCGATCCATTTAGGTGCGCATGGAGACATCTGGAGGATATACTAATAAGTGAAATCAATAGATCACAGATAGACAAATTCCGGATCTTCTCTTTGACATGAACACCTGTAGATGCACATGAACTCTAGAAAGTATGACAGCTTTTATAGAGTGGGAAATTTCCACAGGAAATTTGGTGTGGGAATGTAAGCAGGGAAGGAATAAATATGATACAGAAAGAAAATAAAAGAGTATGTATAAGGGGGTGGGGAGGTGTGGGTAGGTAGTGATATGGGTTAAAATTAGAATTAACTTTTGTCATATACTGGTACAAATTCCCCAATGTTATATGTGACTGTGAGATATATATAAATTGTATCAATAAAGAATTCAATTAAAAAAACATACAATGCAAAATTGTAGTAGCCTCAAATTTTCGTAACTTTCACCTATGTTTGTAATATACCAATAATTACACCAGGAAGAAATCTTGTCAATGCCTCGATGAGCATAGTAAATCTGCAACCAAGATACTATAGTAAGTCTTGAAATAATAAGATAAGAATTTACAAATAAGATGTATCTACAGTGATACAAAACAGCACAAGGAATGAGAGATCTTTCAGAAAGTACAAACTGATTATCTTCTCTTATTACTTATGTGTATAATGTTTAAAATTTCACATCTTTTGTACATATATGTATATGACCTACAATGTGTTTATACAGTTTTCATTTGTTAAAATATGCATTTTTCCATATTAGAAAAAAATAATATAAAAAGTATTTATTGTCTATATCCTATTGCTTTTAGCATGATCAGTTCGTCTTTTTCTTGGTGCTGCATTTTTTACAATTAAAGTAAAAGTAATTTTTAACACTAAGTTAAAAGAGAAGCAAGCCAAAAGATGGAGAGGGGGAAAAAAGGGGTTGAAAAAATAAAATGTTTTGTGCATGTAAAACTGCCTATAATAAATGTAATCATTATGCACTTTAAATACATACTAAGAAAATACTTTTAAAAGAAAATTAGACAAAATAATTACTACTAGTCTCTCTAAATACAGCACAGGACAGCAAGCCTTTATAATAAAAGCATCGAATTGCTTCATTAAAGAAGTTGTAGGATAGGTATTGTGAAATAGAAAATATTCAAAGGGAAAAAGGGGGTAGGGGTAAGTAAAGAAGGGGAAAATATGATGGTTAAAAAAAGGAAGCAAAGCTTATGTATATAGGGGAGTGGGGAGTTGTAGGGTTGACAGGGGAATGTGAAAAAATGAGAATTGAGTTGTGTCATGCATGTACTGGTACAAATTCTCAGTGTTAATTATGATCATGATGTGTATGTAAAATGTATCAATAAAATAAATTAAATTTTAAAAAACGTTGTGCTTATTAAAGAAAACACACTGGACTCTTATGTAACATTTGTATTAACAAGAGATTTCTCTGCCTCTATTATGATTTATAGGTGGACGCCCCAAGTATCCATCATGGGGGTTGTGGGAGGTGATTTCATGCACATCCATGGATTAGTCCCCTGGTGATTTATAGCCCAGGGTGTCCTTGACAAGAAGCAGATCCTTACTGGGAGAGGTGGGTCAGCAGAGATGTGGCCTGGAAGGGCACATTACCTTCCCTGGCTCCACCTTCGCTCTCTGCTTCCTGCTGGCCATGGTGTTGGTGCCTCTCCTCCATGGGGCCTCTTCCACCGTGCCATTTCCCCTGCAAGCCCACCAGCTCTGGACTGAGTCCCCCCAAACTGTGAGCCGAAAGAAGCTTCCTTTTAGCTATGAATATTGACATATTTTCACCTTAGGAAGGGGAAGACAATGGAGACCACATCATACTGTCAGTCAGTCGGGGTCTCCTTGGCACCCATCACATAAATAGACATAGACTCACAACAGAGTAATAAAATAAAAGTAGAGGCCAAAATGTACCCACTAGTTCCTACCTGATATCATGGTGCTGAGTTATTATTTGTTAATATGTATTTGAGAAAAAAAAACTTGGCTCCAAGTTGCAGATAGAACAGAGAAATAAAGCTGGGTGTGGTGGTGCAGGACTATAATCCCAGTACTCTGTGAGGCTGAGACAGGAAGATCACAGGTTCAAGCTCAGCCCTAGCAACATAGTCAGAGGCCCTGTCTCAAAATAACAAACTTTAGAAGGGCCAGGAATGTGGCTCAGTGAGAAAGCCCTCTTTGTTGAATTCCTAGTACCACAAAAAAGAGAGAAGGGGGGAGGGAGAGGGAAAAAGAAAGGGAGAAGGAAAGAAATTAATAGAATGAAGGCTAAATATAGGGTAGATATTAAACTAAACTTTATGTTTTAAAAAATTCAACTTGAGCAGCATCACACATCACAGCAGAAAAATAAGGGAACAGATTTACTTTCTCCATCTATTAACTTTATGAATCTTGTTCTTACCCTACAACCTGTTCCATATAGTATGCCTGTTAGGCTTATTTCTATTGCAATCCTGGAAGACTCGAGAAATTAAACATTAATATTTGCCCAGATTAACTCCTGATATAAACTCTTATACAATGTATTTCTGTAAGTTTTATCCAAAAACACCATTTTAATCATTAAATCCAAGATTAGGGATCTGAAAAAAAAAATTACTTCAAGGGGTGAAACTTAGAAGCACTATTCCTTAATGATGGAAATCTTCCATACACTTACTTTGGTAGGCTTTTCTGTGGCAGCCAGTCATAGTGGGATAAGAATGTAACAATAGAAGCCTTAGTTTCAAGCTATGCTCCAATGTTAACTAGCTATTTTAATTTTTCAACAAAATTTAATGAGTGCCTATTAAACTTCAAGCACTGAAGTTGGTGCTAGGGATATGGTAATAGAAATGAAATATCCCTAAAGTTATGTAGCATAAAATCTAAATCCAGAAAATAGATATTATCAGCTTCTTGAAAATATGAATTATGAAGACTAAGAACAGTGCTCTATAGGCTATTTTCCTGAGGGAAGCAAATCTGGACTGAGACTTCCCAGGAGGCCTCAGGGTGGGGTGGGGGTGAGTGGTAAACTGAGTCCTTAGAGACCAGAATGGTCCACACAGGTTGAGTGAGAGGAATGAACTGAGAAGTAGCTATGCAGACGCCAGAAATGTCTAAGTCTAGAGTGGCCACAGTCAAGGTGGGTGGAATTGGGAACAGCCTGGTAGGCAAGTGAGGCAAAAGAGTTGTACAAGGCCAAACTCCTCAAGGACACTGGTAACCAGTCAGGGTGGCGGAGCCCAGGCCAGTGGGGAGGTCTTTCTCTTCCCTTCACTAGAAAAGTGAACAAGGAAGGTCATATAGTACAATGAGGTCATTTCTAGTCACTATCTTCCACAGGTTTATATTGTTTAAGTTCTACTCTAAGCAACTCTAATATGCCAAGGGCCATGTTGTTGAGGAAACAAAGGTGTATATCACAGCATCTCATTCTATGGTGCCAGAGTCCAGTGAGGAAAAGGAGATGAGCAGAGGTATCTGTATAACAATGCTAAGAATTGGATTCCAAAGGAATGCATCATGCTTAAGAGCAACATACAGGGGCAATCCTACCATGTAGATCATTTACTTGTGAGAATTGACATGGAAGAATCATATTTGAGGATTCTCTGCTACTAGGATGGACTGACTGTGAAGCTGTCTGTGGAGGTCTCTTAAAGAAACGTCAGTTGAACTTGGTACTTAGCAGTTCTGTACATGATTTGTGGGTATCTTTGCCATGGGAAGCCTCTTGTTAAATTGTAAATGTAAGACATGGGTCCAGTAAACACTGACATTGTTGAAAACTTGACTTCAATTTGTAAGTCAACTAAAATCACTTGGTAGTAACTTCCTGGAATATTGGTACAAAAGCATCTAAGACCTCTCACAAACTCAGCAGAAGAAATGCCAAGATTGTTCTCATGTGTCTATGGACAGGGGTGGGGAATATCAAATATTCACTACCTGTACTTTAACTGTTTACTCTGCCGTGGCGTGTCATTATCCTGGGATAGGTGAACCTGTGCACTATTCTTTTTCCTGTTCTGCAAGATAAGATGCCTTGAAGGCATCTTGAAGTATGAGGTAGATTTATGCTATTAGGGTGCCAGGATAAAACCCCGCCTCTACCATGGATGTCATGGTATGAACTTCAGGCAGCTAGAACCCTACTACACATGAGGAAAGGGAATCGAGAAGCAGGAAGAAGAATTTAAAACAAACTTCAAAATCACACTTTGCCTCCTGCATCCGATTCTGCCAAGGCTGTACACACAGCATGTTGCCACCTTGTGCTGTCTAAGAGAGATGACGGTGGGCGTTCATGGCTGTTTCATGAAGACAGCATTCAAGAGCAAGTGCCATAGGAAGCCTGAGGAAAACGTTCTGGAGTGAGCGAAGCCCGGAAGCCCAGAGCACTGAACAATGCTTCCAGAGTCACATTGCTTTGGTAAGAGATGGGCTGGCCCAGAACAGCTGATATGTTCTGATGTTTTTCCCTGTTACACATGTTAACTTACTGGTGATATTGTTTTGCACAAAATAATTACATTTGATTGATAACGTTCATGCCATCTTTCAATTTAATTGGAAACAGCCCAATATGCCCTCTTAGAGAAAGGAAAAGGAATACTAAAAATGCACGATGAAAATAGTTTCTGTCTTATAGCCAGCCAAATTAGCATGCTGATAAAAGGAACCACTTCCTATTACAAGAATTCTACCTTTACATAGATAAATACATTTTACCAAAAGATTGTAATTTTCTAATTAAGTTTGAATAAAGATCAGTACATTCTTTTTCAAAGTGAAGTCAAGTTTCAAACAGCTCTAAAGGAATTTCTTCTTGTTATAAGCATTCTCTATTTACAGTTTACATAGATTGGTATTTTTATCATTTTAATTTGCTATAAATTTATGGCAGAAAAATTTAATATTATTGAAAAACAAAATTGACTGTGCCTTTAGAGCTACTTGAAACTCTAAATTTGAACATGACATCACTATTTTTGCCCATTCTCAGTTACTTTTATTTCTATATTTTCGAGAAAAAGTAATAATATATAAGTATGAACAACCTCATGTTTATATTCACCAGGGTCATTATGAGAAATTATTTTCTGCTTTATTATAGTCACAGCTAGTAACATCCAAAGTATTCCAAATGAGTATTCCTCAAATGAGTCACAGAAGCTTTGCTATCTCCAAAGTTTGTTTGCAAACTGTTAAAATTTTGAAATGAACTCAAGAACTGATACTATAGTAGACCAGTCCTGTTGTACTTTGTTGACAGTATGTAATCTATTTGAAATAAGATGAAAGCATCTAGGGAAGAAAAAAGAAAAATTACACCTAGAGATCATTTAAATGTCGGTGCTATCTATGCTTTAAAAGGTTCATATATCTCATGGAAATGATAAAAAGTTTGATAAAAAAATCTGAGAAAATTTAACAGAAAGCAATAGATTTCTAAGTATGATGAAAAGTATAGAAGAACTCTATTAAATGTAGAACCTTGTTGCACACAAATTACTCCTTTCAGAGCCTGTTCTTTTATTGGATTGCTCTGCTATTTTATGGAATATATTTTAATGCTGTACAATGAAAATGAATTTCACGGGTTTGATTTAACAGTTATGTTTCTCCATGTACTGCCATTGGATAGAATACAACTTTGCTCCTTTATTCAGTTGCCTGCTCCTTTATAGGTCTGATAAGTGTAGCGTGTGTGTGTGTGTGTGTGTGTGTGTGTTTGTGTGATCATTCAGTGTAGGGTACAGACCATGTATTATTCAAAGAAAGTCTATCATTTTACCAGTAATGTTCAGCGCATGCTCTCTTACAACAGCTTCTGATCGATAAAAGTTAGATTCAGCAAATCATTTGACCTACATGCTGACAAATGACTAGTTTAGGAAACTTTCCAGGGTTTGTGGAATATTGCCTATTAGACCATTGAGCTGATTTGTGGAAACCATTCTGTATGTTTTAAATTATCTTCATCGATTTTGGTCCTTCTGAAATTTGGTTTATTTTAAAACAAACTTAAATGTAGGGTACACACTATTTCTGGAATGGAGCCTTTTAAAGAGTAAAAACAAAGCAAGAATATAAATACATTGACAGGCTAAGACATCATGTCTATATTTTAGGGATTGAAAGTTTTGTGATTATGGTGCCATCTTTGTACAAAGTGGTATGGAGGATATGGTAATAAAGCGCTGCATTCAGAAGAACTATGTATGCTTTGTCTAGCAGTACATGTTCTTAGAACAGATCTACAGTAGCAAAGGATAGTCTAATAAAATGTTTTTGTTATTGCAAAATCTGCTGAGCTATAGTCCTTTTCTTGTCTTGCATTTTTCTGGAAAGAGGTTTAGCATCGAGACTTAAGGAAAAATGGAGCAAAAGCAACTGACATTTGCTCTCGGCACATTTGCTCCTCTTCCTCGTTCCTTCAGCTCACAAACAGTGACTCTCTAGACGACCTTCTGAAATTACACTATTCTTCCCCCTCAGTCATATACATAGTCTTGTCTGTATTTGACTGTGTCATCCTTTGTGGAAAAAATAAAACAAAATTATTATGTTAAATTCAGGTTTCAGTCATTCAGGAGAAATATTGTAGGCCATGGGCTCTAAAACTCTAATTTCTCCCACAAGGAAATCAAGGTTCAGAAGTAGTGAACTCACTCAAGGTCACTTAGCCAGCTAATAGTAAAACTAAGACCAAATCTGAGCTATCTGAATGTTCCAACATTCCACCATGTCATAGTCCACTCATTAGGAAGAGAATATTAATGAACAATGGGACTCAAAGTCTACTTTATTACATATTTGATCATACATTATTTGATTTACAACAGAAGGTAGGTCCACGAGAAAGTTAGACAAAAATGTACGGCAAGCCATTCATGCCTCACGTTCCATATCCACGGGACGGAACATCTAAAATTTCAAATAAAAGTTGCCTTCAGCATCAGCTTGCCATATCAGTATGCAAGACCAAGTATTTGGTACACAAAAGAAAAAAGTCATTTCTCTAATTATGTAAAAAATATTGAGCAGGGCTGAAATCAAATGTTATTCTCAAACCAAGAGTTGTGGGGGAGAAAATGAAGGAATGGTTATTTTCATCAATTAAATCCTGGCTATAGGTTTTTAACAAAGACCCCTGATTTTAAAAAATAATGGTATATGCAAAAATAATGGTATATGCAAAAAAAAGTGGGGCGAGTTTATGGTTTATGATGTAAAAGGCAGCACTGAGTCCAGCTGTTTTACCAATAGTAAAGAAGGTCTTAATTATAGCATATTTGAATGAATAATTCAAGAATTAATAATCACAAGAAATCTTTCTTATTTTAAGGAAAGTATCAGCACAGGAAAAGTGTCGGGCTCTATAGTCACATGTGACTAACTTTTAAGACCAACCATTTAATTCTGAAAAGTTCAGATGAATTGTACTTGGCTTAGGGGAGGAGTTAGAGTGGTCCACTTTGGGATTGACAACCTAACGATGTATTCAGAATGGTGTGTTCATTTTTTTGCCTCACCTATGGGTTTCATTAAATAATTTGCTTTCTAGTAAACCTAGATTGTTTTAGGTTCTTACTGATGACAATGCATATCACACTATTTTTGTTTTATTATTTTTGTTTATACAACTGTAATGAAAACTGGAGGAAATGTAAAAGTTATTTCAGGCATGAAACATGCATTTTATGCTTTTTTGAAGAATAAGAAAAAAGAATGTATTTCTAATTCTTGCTTTTCAAAGCTGCTACTGTGGTATTCTGAAGTGTCTTGTAATTAATTCTCTCAGTTTCATATTACTCTGAAACTAGTCATTTGGAGAAAATATAGAACTCTCTGTCTGGCTTTTCTGAATCTATTTTTCACAGTTGCAAAGTACTGGTCAAACAAATTAAATTACTGCAGCAGTATGTAACTAATTTTATGTAAATTAAGGTGTTAATGTTCTGAATCACATTCCTGAAAACGGTCTGTTTTCTCTTGCAGCTTTTCTTCATTAATGATGCTATGAATAGGCAAATCAAAAATCAATTGCTACAAGACTAAGTAGATATATTGGTACCCTTTGGCCCTCTGAAGAATTAGATCTAAACAGTTTTATGGTCACTTCAGTCCACCGTTGTGTGTAGACCAACCAAATAAATCAACATTTTCAGTTTAATCCAACTAGAGATGCGATGATGTGAAATAAGTCTAATTTTGTTTATACAGAGGGACACCTTTTGGAGCTAATGGCCAAACTATTTGACACTGAACTGCTGCCAAGCAGGGACCTTTTGGGGCAGTTTTTCTGTTCCCAATAAAATGGATCACCTTAAGGCACCATCTCTTTCTATTGGAGCTTCAAAACCTCCACCTCAAAGTTGACCAGAAGGAAACTATGAAATAAAATATTTTAAATTGGAAATACCTAAGAGAAACTGGTGTTGGAAAAGAAAAGCAAATTCATCATCTACTAAAATACTTTCCAAAGTATACAAAGAAAATGAAGAAGTTCCTGACTACTTGGCATACTTGTATAACCCACTGATTGAAGTAAAACTATTTGGGAGAAGCAAATACTTAAATTATTTATCTTCTGGGGTTTTTATGTACTATAATAAGTATAGGTCTACTTCCTAAAGTGCACCACATATAGATAGCCATGAAGCAAATATGTGACTGGATCACAGTATGTTTTTAAATGGCAGATTGAATTCCACAAAAAAAGCTTTCCCAAATAAATCATTAGAGTTAGGACCATAATCAGACATATTTTGTGGTTGTTTACAAAAGATTTTTTGAACAATGTTTTAACACCTTCCGACAAATTAATGTTCTATGTACAACCCAAACCTTCATGATTTTTCATTCAGAAAAAATGAAAAATTCTGTTCTTTGTGTACTCTTATTCCATCCTAAAGTACATTCCTTAGTCAACACCTTAAATAGAAAGAATATCAAACAGTATGTCACCAAATTTAAAGAAACCTCTCAAAAATTAAGTTCCAGAACTTTTAAGGCAGTTAATGTAATAAATTATAAGTTGTGACCCCCCTCAGACATCTGGTGCTAAAGTGCTTACTACCACAAAAAAAGCAGATACCCGTTTGTGAACCTGATCAAAACATAGCTCCTGATGATGGAAGAGACTGGAACAGGTAGGTAAGTGAAGAAGAAAGCCTGAGTAGGAACCTAGACACGAGACAGGTAAACTCTGCACCAAGATGAGTAACCGGTTGGTAGGGTACAAAAAATCTTAGAACTGCTATTAAAGGGCATCTTGGTCAGCTTTAGAACCTATATGTTTCTGCTTCCTTCAGGTGGATAGCATGGCTTATTTGTTAAACTCTATGTGTTTGTTTATGTAAGATTTCTACATTTCATGGCATATTTACTTTGTCCATCAGAATGTCAGCTACTTTGAAAAACTGAGTTTGTAACCCATAATAATACCTGGAAGTTGAGCTTAGTCAAAATACCGTTAAGAGTTCACACCCAAGCTCAAATGAGACTGCAAAATTGGTAACTTAATCTTTATTTTTTTAATTGCGATGATGAATAATGCATTGTCAAATCTGGAAACTTTGCCGTAGCTCAACGGCCATCAGTATCATTGAATGCAAAGATAAACCAACTTTTACAGATGAGAGATACTTCCAGAATGGCTATGATGAAATGTATCGCCCCAGATGAATTTCTGTGATCTGATTGCAAAGTGAACCTCTCTGACTCCTTCAGCAGGCAAGGGATGGGGTCGTCAGCCTGAGATTTACACCTGATTTGTGTTATAGTAATCTTTGAAATTAAGAAGTGTATCCTTGCATTTCATTAAATTCTGGCTAATGAGATAACTGTCTTCCCAAGGAGGGAATGATGAAGTACTCAGGCCATAAAGCATAAATTAATACTGCAAGGTTAAACACTGGAACTAACTCATGTTTCAACAAAAGCCCCTACCAGCAGTTAAATTAACTGACATAAATACCATAAAATCTGTCTTTATTTTAGTTTCAGATGATGCTTCCTTTTACACCCCTGCTTTCAGTTTGTATAACTCATTTTTGCACATGATTGCATGCACCATTTGCCATTTAAAGAATCAGCCACAACGAGAAAAAGATTTAAGGAATCAAATGCTCAAAGAAGAGAAGAGAAGCGGGTGGGTCTGGGGCAGACGCAGGCTGGAGATTGTTAGCAGCACTGAAAAAATACCACAGTAGACAACAGTAGTTCAAGAAACAGTTAATTATGAGACAACCAGACCCAAGAAATCTACTTTTTAAGCTTTTGATAGACATTTGGAAAAAAAATGCTAAAGAAAAACCTGTGGTGATAATAGGTTTGATATATATTCTGGCAAAAATTATATCACATTAATGAGGTGGCTTAAAGGGCTCATGCATTTTGTAGGAGGCATTTCAATGTATTAGTATAATTAGCAGTGATGAGAAAACTGTTTGGAACTGAATTACCTCTCACGAGTTCATTTGAGCTATATGAAATTACACCATGCAAGAAGGAAAATTATGGAGCTATCCAGAGAGAGTTCATGCCTGATTTGATCATAGCCACTAATTGGATGATCATTTTCGTAAAGCTTTTCAAATGGTTGACAGTTTCTGCCTCTCATTTTTTTAATGGACGACCGCTTTATTTCTTGTACTAAGCAACCAAACACAGGTTTGTTAGGGATTTGGGTGGTTCTACAGAGACCTTACAGGTGTAATTGTCACAATCTGAGCAACCTTTGTCCCTTAATTAGCTGCTTTTGGGGAACCCCTAATGAGAGTGCCGTTCTTGTTAACAATCTTAGAGAATACCTGACGAGTGAAGCTCTCCCAGCCTGATCCATGTCAGCACCACCATAAGACAGCAATTTAATGAAATTAAAATTTGACCCAACTGGGATGGCTAGAGGAGCACTGGTATTGGACTGCTTTCGATTTCTCTGACTGCGCGTATGTGCGTGCGTGCATGTGTGTGTGCGTGTGTACACATGCACGCACACGCATAGGTGTTCTGGTGGAAGACAACAGCAAGAGTGACAGGTAGAAGGCACAAACAGGAATAGATTGATGAATCTAGTCTACGAAGGCAGCCAACATCAGGAGAATCAAATCCACGGCATCAGTTTCTTTGGTACAAACTGATTTATGTGAGCTGTGGGATCCAATAAAGTTTTAAAGGGGACTAATTAAACAGCGTACTTGTCATCTGCTTGCCTTCGTATTTGCCTATTCCACATCTTCCATTTCAGCCACATAGAGCTTCCAAGTAAGGTCGACGTTGTGAAGTTAAAATTAATTTTAAAAACTATACTTGTCTCAGGTAAGATGTGTATCCTAGTAAACCATAAAGGAAAGTCATGATAAAAAACATGCCACTCAATTTGTCGCTGAAAAGAAAGAGAATAAACTTAAAGATTTTTTTCAATCTGATTGGCACATTCTCTTACCCTGAAAGTGTGCGGAATGAGAAACAAGATGGCGCTGGGTTTGTGCACAAAGAGAAGGATCCGCATTCATGAACATGTAAGCACATAATCAAATTGTTAAGTGTTTTTCTTTCTCAAAATCGAATGCTGCAAGTAGTTATTTCCCTATTTGGAAGTTCTCCAGCTATTTGCGACTAAAACATGTCACAGGGTTCTTACTCATAAATACTGCTTTCAGAAATATCTGCTACCAATATTGCAAACTACAAATCAAAAGGTCCAATATTAGTATTAATAACCTCGACATTTTAATGCATCATCTTGCTCTCTATTGGACTTTCTGTGCCTCTAACTAGTTTAGTAAAGTAGAGAAGTTGCCACTAATAAAGTTGTGACCTAACATTTTTGTATTAGGAATGGATATTTCCTAAAGGCATAGTTTTAGTCAATGATTATAACTTCAAGGCATCCAAAATTGAAATTTTAAGCAAATGGAGTGCAGAGACATTGTTTTATCTACTGTTTCATTAGTTACATTAATTGAAAAAGTAAACAAGTTCACTAGTGATAAGAAAATTCCATTTTAAACCTTTTTTCAGTGCTAGAAGGAAGCAGAGAGACTGGTAAATAAAATGGTGGATTTCTATATAAAATATATTTGTAGTGTATTTCCTTGCTCTACCTGTGATGTGTTTTCTGAGATCACCAAGATATAAAATAACAATGAAGCTCCCACGTGGAAAACCCAAGAGATGTTTACAAACTCTGTTATTTTAATGGGTTTCCCTGAACCTTTTTTTTTTTTTTTTGAGATAGGGTCTTGCTTTGTAGTTCAGGCTGGCCCTGAGCTCACTATGTAACCCACGCAAGCCTCCAACTCAGCAATCCTCCTGTCTCTGCCTCCCAAGTGCTGAGATTACAGGCGTGAGCCACCACGCCCGGCACCGTGGTATGTGGTATTCATTCATGGCTGGTGGGTGTGAGACTCCACGCCCGGTATTGTTGTATGTGGTTACCAGGGACAGAATCAGGGACCTTGCACTTGATAAAGCAGGCCCCAGAACCAAGGAGCTAAATCTCCGGCCCCCCTGAACAATTTTTGTCATTCTTGTGGGCTTTCTGGAAATTCTCCTCTGCTTAGCTTTTTAATTTTTTTAATTTAACTTATTTATTTATTTATTTATTTTGAGACAGAGTCTCGCTTTATAGTTCAGGCTGGCTCTGAGCTCACTATGGTGCCCAGGCAAGCCGCCGCGAACTCAGCAATCCTCCTGTCTCTGCCTCCTGAGTGCTGGGATTACAGGCGTGAGCCACCACGCCCAGCACTAGCTTTTTTACTTTTAATAAATTGAGTTTATTGGTATCTTTCAGGTATACATTATAATCACTTTCCTCATTGAACATTTGTACCTATACATGATGCATCTTGATTCTTATTTTTTCTTATTTCCCCACCCTTCCTATAACCTTCCGCCCCCATATACTTCCCTGCTTAGTTTTAAATATATTCTTTTCTATATGGCTTAATCTGTACATTGTCTTATTTTCATTTCAACTTCTTATTTTCTTAAATTGGAACTTGTTTTCGACTGGGTTTCTGGTGTTACTTCATCTTTTCCTTATAATACTTGTCTTCTTTCTTGTGTTGAAGTAAATTTTCTGAGTCTCTGTCTTATACTTGATTAATAGTCATCTGGATAGGGAATTTTAAATTATCTCCTGCAACCAAATGATCCTGATGAAAATTCAGGTATTTAATTTTTATTCCTTTGTAATTAACTACTCTTCCTCTGTAATTACTTTTGATATCATTATTTTAAGTATTAATCACTGGCCTTCATCCACCCTCAATAAGTGCTTTTGACCTGAAAACTTGAGACATTTTTCAGAGGTAAAATATTTCCTGTTTCATTATGTGCTTTTCCTTCAGAATTTTCTATTGTTTTTTATTTTCAATTAATTTTTCCCAAATTACAGTTAGATTGTGTTTCTTCAAATACAATCTGAGGAGATTTGTCACATGAAAGATATTTAACCTGCTTATGGATATTTTGTGTGGTTTCTCCTTTCACAACTGCCTTCTGTCCTTTGACTTTTTTAATGCTTCCATAAATTTCTTTTCTGTTTTTGCTGTATTGCCTGTGTGCTTGTCACTGATCAATTTTTTGGATTCTGTGGATTATGCTAATAAAGATATATATGGAGACATTCTAAAGTTTAGGTTTCTATTAATCAAATCAAAACTAAAAATCTACTTTTGGTTTTCAATCTTTCTATTCCAGAAAAGATTAGGAACAGAAATGTCACATCTTAGAATCTTTCCCCACTTCCCAATATTTGGTAACACCATCTGGGATATGAAGCACAGGTTATTTTCATTGCATTACTTTTACAATACATTTATCCATTTCACAAAACTTAGTAGCCCTGGTATCAAAATTTGCCCCCAAAGGGCCAGAGATTTAGCTCAGTGGTTCTGGCACCTGCCTCGCAAGTGCAAGGTCCTGAGTTCAATCCCCCGTAACCACATACAATGCTGGGCATGGTGGCTCATGCCTGTAATCCCAGCACTCGGGAGGCAGAGGCAGGAGGATTGCTGAGTTCCAGGCTTGCCTGGTCTACATAGTGAGCTCAGGGCCAGCCTGAACTACAAAGTGAGACCCTGTCTCAAAAAAAAAAAAATTTTTACCCCAAAATTTATTTATATTTTGAGAATCCCATTGTTAAGTGCTTGCTTGAGGTTCATTTTTCTGTTGGTTAAAGCATATCTCCAAGTAACAACAGGAAAGGTATAAGGACATCTTTTTTTAACTAATTGATTTTATTGGTTCATTTTGTATATACATCATGATCACAATCGACATTGAAAATTTGTTCCATTATATGACACGACTTAATTCTCATTTTTCCCATGCACCTTCTTAGTCCATTTTATGCTATCTTAGGTGTTTATTAAGAACAAAAAATATGTCCATATAGTTCTGGAGGATAAGAAATCCAAGATCAAGGTAGCAGCAGGTTTGGCCTAGGCACTCCATTCCAAGATAGTAGTTGAATGCTGTGGTTTTGGAGATTACGTTACCCTCAAAGTGCAGAAGAGCAGGGGGGAATATTTTCACAAGTCTTTTGCATAGCAGCATTAACCCAGAAAAACTGAACTCTCTTGATAGAACAACCCCCATCTGGCTCGCAACATTGTCAAGGATTATATGTTTCCAAACATGAATTTTAAAGGATGTGCTCACATTCTACCAGACAAATTTAGCTTGCTGTACTTCAGAATATTTTTTACTCACCACAAAACAGTAGAAGCAAACTAAGCTGAGTAACATTTTTGAGATACACTTTCCAACTCAAAGTGTGGTTTTACTCTCTGTTTTGTTTTGTTTTTATATCAGACACTTTATTCTTTATGATCTCCATTTGTTTTGTAATTGAGGATGTCAAACAATTTTTAATAGTTTCTTCTAGTTTTCTGGAAACAAATATTCTGAGAGTCTTTGGTGGTTTCTTCTTTATTTTTCTTTTTTAAAAATCTTTTTATAATTGAATTCTTTATTGGTACATTTATATGTACATCATGATCACACTTAATATTGAGAATTTGTACCTGATGATTAACTTGTATATGACACAAGTATAGGACACAAGTTAATTCTCATTTTTGCCCACTCCCCTACCCACCATGACACTCCCCTGTTCTTTTCACAGCCTCTAAACTGGATTTTTTTCCCACCAACTAAGTTTAAAGCTCCCTCAACTTCCACTGTCAAACATACACGTGTGAAGCCTCCTTCCCCACTCTGTCTGCATCGCAGCTGTCGATATGAGAGGTGTCCGTCTTCTGTAATGGGGAACACGCCACCTCCGCTCCTGATTCTATTTTCTCCTGACTTCTTGGAAACTTGCATGGTGGGAACTTGCACAATCTCTGTTTCCACTCTCCCCTATCAAGTCCCCTACTGAGAATCAATATCTCTCCAGGGTTCTGCTTCTCCATTCTGTTGCTTTCACTGGGTTTTCAAAAGCATTGTGAATCTCTCTGCCCCGCTGGTATCTCTTCAGCCGCCACTTGGTCCTTGTCTGCCTCATGCTGGCTTCTCCCCTCATGTCCACCAAGACCGCTCTTGGCCAAGAGAGCAGCACCCTCCCTGCTTCTAACTGCGGTGGCTGGTTCTCATCCTTCCTGACCTCTCAGCAGAATTTGTCGTGCGGTTGTCTGCCCCCTCCTTCTTGAAACGCTTTTCAGCCCCGCCAGAGAATTTCTGCCTATGTTCATCATCCTTTTATCTATTTAGGTCCTTGGTATTTACATTATTGATCCCTACATGCTTTATATGTTAAAGGTATTAGCATTTTGTCTGTGACAGGAAGCAATTTAGAAAAGAAATACAGCAGATCTCTTAAGCCAATATAAATAGGGGAATTTGACAAACTCAGAAGGGAGATACTCAATGAAAATACCAAGAAAACTACAATTTCCATTTCAGAAATGTGTATTTCTTTTGAACTTCACAGTCATACAAAGTAAGTCAAGTTAATGCATAGAGATTAAACTTCATTATTCCCACTTACTAAAATAAACTGTTGTTTAGCAACTCATCATTCTTGTATACTAATTATTCTAGAAAAGTCCTTTAGTAAACTATATACCTTATTTAGAGAAAAATAGGCTGAGAAAATGTATAGTAAATATAGTGAAAAATAAGAAATATCAATACATATCCTTATTATTATATGAGTGTTATGTTCAACAGAATGGGAAAGAGTCAATATTAGAACAAAGTCATGGGTTTTTAGAAAATAACAAGTAGAGATCAATATTTAGTAGATAATCTGCAGTCTGTCCTACAAAAAGTACATACGAAACCTACCTATTCATTAAACCTAGTCTACAAAAGCTTGAAGAGAAAAACCAGTTTCTATTTAAGGCCTTGGATTTTACCTTGCAAAATCAGTGCCTTTTCTATGACATACGATACTCTGATTGCTCTCTGTTCTACTTTACAAAAGACATTTTTAAAAAATGTAACATACAGGAAAGTATTAGCCATTCCTTTCCACATATTTTGGAATAAGCATAAAGACTTTAAAGACCACAAGATTATAGAATAATTTTGTTTATTTTTTCTTTCATACTCTTCTTAATTAATGCAAATGCTTCAAAACTCACACATGTAGCCAACAACTCTAAAGTGAACTACTATTCTGACTACTGTAGAAAGAGCTATTTATAAAGCATATATATAGCACATCATATAATTCTTTCACCATAATCTGCTGAAATTATTAATATATCCATCTCTTTTTTAGATTTGAATATTTATTGGTATATTTTATATACACATCATGAACTCACTCAACACTGAAAATTTCTACCAGTATATGACATGACTTAATTCTCATTTTTCCCATTTCCTGGCCTACTTCTTATATATATACATAGGCTGTTTCCTTTTTTTACCATCACATTTTTCTTTTCCTTCACTACTTGCCCCTACCTCTCTTTTCCCTTTGAATATTTTCTGTTTCATAATATCAATCATACATTCTACCATCATGTTTTTCTTTGAATATTTACAATTTTACAATATCAATCATGTATTCTAGAACATATTTACAACTTCAGTTTCTCAAACCAGGGAAAACATACAGTATTTACACATCTGTGACAACTCATTTAAATCTTCAGATTCTCATACCAGAGAAAAGTTACAATACTTACACATCTGTGACCCATTTATTTCACTTACCAGTATTTCCTCAAGGTATATCCATTTGAGTATAAATGACTCAAAATTATCGTTTTTATGGCAGAATAATATTCTATTTTATTTTTTTTTAATCCTGTATCTTCCTTATCCAGTCCTCCAGTTGGTGAGCATTTGAGCATTTTCCAAGATTTGGCTATCACAAACTGAGCTGCTATAAAGATGGGTGCACATATGTTGCTGTAATATGAATCTTGTAATTCTTTCATGTATATTCCTAGCAGGGGAATAGCAGGGTCAAATGGGACCTCTAATCCTAGCTTTTTGAGGAATCTCCACACTGATCTCCAGAGTGGTCACACCAGTCTTCATTCCCACCAACAGTGGAGAAAGGTTCCTTTTTCTCAGCAACCTCACCAGTATTATTTGCTGGTTAACGTTTAGACAGCAGCCATTCTTTCTGGGGTGACATGAAATCTCAGTGTAGTTTCCATCTGCTTCTCTCAAATGACCAGTGAAGTTGAACATTTCTTCACATGCTTCTTAGCTGCTTTTATTTCTTCCTCTGAAAAGTGTCTGCTCATTTCAGATGCCCATTTTTTAATTGGGTTTTTAAATTGGGAGGAGGAGCTGCCTTTTTGAAGCTGTATATATTCTTGACAGTAGCCTTTTTGTCTGAGGAACAGCTGGTAATTTTTTTCCCACATTGTTGGTTGTATTTTCATTCTGCCAGTGGTTTTAAAGATAGTGACATGCCAGTGGTGACGTGCCTTGTATAGGACAGGTCCAAGGGTTAGAGCAGAATCTGCTGACTCCAAAACTCCATTATACCATGTAGGAGGCCCAAGCAGCAGGAACCTGAAAAGGTAAAAATGTTATCATTTGTTTATTCTATATCTGTTCATCTCATCTTTGATAACAGATATTAGCAATGCAAACAACTAAAGAATGCATCTCTATGTTCCCCTCTCTCTAGGAAGCAAGTGAAAATAATTCTTAGGCAGACTGAAAGGAAAAGTTAGCTGGCAGGCCTACATCTTATGCTTGTTTCACTTTCTTCTCTTGCTGCCTGAAATATTACCATAACCAACTATCTTGGTTCAAAAGAGAGACTTGAGCACATGAAGTTTGTGATAGGATGATAGATAGCAATAGAGCCATTATATAGTCTCTTGACTATTGTCATTGAAGAAGTCTTTACGTTTCAATTATTATTTTGAGGCTTGATAGCGTTTCCTTGCTGTGACAAACTACTTGAAAAAAAAATCAATGTAAAAGCAGAAAAATTCATTTTGCCTCTCAAGCTCATATGCTTTGGACCATGGCCAGCTGGACTCCTTGTTTCTGGATTTGTGGTGAGACAATACATCATGGCAGAGAGCACATAGTCAAGCAAAGCTGCTCACCCAATGGCAGCTAAGGAAGCTAAGACAGAGAGAGAGAGAATTAGGGATAAAACATTCCCTTCAGAGACACATCCCCAGTGACCACACTTCCTCCAACTAGGCCTCCCCACCTAAAGTTTCCACTGCCTCCTGACAGTCATTAAGCTATGAATCCGCCAACAGAATAATCCATTGGCAAAGTCAGAGCCTTTATGCTCCAATCCAAAGGCTCCCCCTCTGAATAGTGCTTCACTGGGCACCAGACCTTCAACACCTGAACTTTCTAGGGTCTATTCAGATCCAAACCATAGCAAGGGGTTTCTGATTTCTGCAACTAAAGTAGTCCTGATTGATATAAATAAATACATTTCATTTCATTAGGTGAGAAAAAACATTTGTGATTGTAGATTATCAACATTCCAGATAATTTTCAATAAAATACAGCTTAAAGTTAAACTACACCATAGAAGCAAAAGGCATGAGTTTAGAGTAATGAATTGATAGATGACACAATTTACATTTTGTTAGGAAAGAATTGAGTGGTTTTGGTCTTTACACAGTATAGGGAGTGTTTCTATATGGCAGTCCTGCTGCTGTCAGGAAGCTGGTGGGCAGATTGACAGAACAGTTATTTAAGGGAGAGGCTGCTGTGAATGCAGAAATAGCCACAGACAGTTCATACTTCTCAGGACAAATGATGATTTGTTATTATGCTTGAACTATGATGGAATCAGTGAAGGCACCATAGTAAGAAGGAAAACCATGGGGATGCTATTAAGAGTTTAGCATTTCTAGTTTGTGAGGGAATACGGATTCTACTTACCCAAAATAATTGCATATAGGAAAAGAAGAAAGAAATTATTTTCATTATTTTGAATTGTTCCTGAGCTCTTCCATTGTGTCACAAATTATGTCAACCCCACATTATTAGTATTCATTTTATTAGTGTGATGCATATACACTGCCACAATATTACTATAACAAAATAATATGATATTATGTGTTGTCTTTCACAGATCTAAGGCAGTACTTACAAAGCACGTAATGGAAATACACATAAAAGGGAGAAAAGGAGATACTGATTGTCTCCTAGTAGCTCAGGTTCTTAGGCATCCAAGCTACTTTCTTGGCTAATAGCATCAGTACTGCTTTGCTTACAAGCCATCGCTGTTGTGTTTCATGTAACCTCTAGCATTTTTGCCCATAAGTAAGTCTTTAAAGCACTACTGTGCTAGTGTCACTGCTCAGTCCCCTGGACACCTGAATTTGAGTTGTGGTTCCCGCAAAGTCCATATAATCTAAACATCAATAAACATGCCAGCACGAGTTCTTTAACTGATAGCTTCATGAAGAAAACCAAAGGAATATCGGAAAATGATTGAACCTGACTCTACACGCTGGAATAAGAACTAATATAGCATTTCTGGACAGTTAACTTAGGCATATTTATAGATAACAAATTACAGATGACACAAATGACCCACTACCAGGCTTTTCTACTTCCTCTTCAGAAAGGACTGGTAGAACCATTTCCTTGTGGGAAATATCTCTTCGCTGTGTAGATTCTTTTTTCAGGTTCAGCTAACATTCTTCAAATCAGCTACAGTGGGTTCAGGCATCAGTGTATTGTGCTCACATAGAAGAATGAAGAACATCGCAGGTCAGAATTACTAGAAGACAGGAGAGAACACACCAGTAAAATGAGCACCTTGCACAGACTCAAGTAGCTAAAAGTGGGAGTGTTACAGTTACTACACCGAGAACTGACTGGCCAGACTGAAACATGGACTCATCTCACAGGACTGTGATGAAAAATATGAGCAGGTGGGGAAAATTATCTTAGAGGACATGGTAAGTTTGCAATTCTAAGCATCAAACACCTTTCTAAGTAGAGCCTGTGAGAAGCTTGGTATTTTGGGGATGCTGTCTCACTATCTATCCTGTCTCCGGAGGACAGATTGAAATGGAAAAGATTGCTGAAAGGGATGCTTCAATCTAAAGAGTTTAGTTATAATTCAACTATACAATGAAGAACTAAACTATATAGGAGAAAAAGGAAAAGCAGAAACTGCACAGCTCTGCTTACTCACTTCACCAAATGAGAAGAGGGTAGGAAATAGCAAAACGGTAAAAGCTAAAAGTGGCCCTTACATAAGGTTAATCAATCAATCTTTTTTTAATTTAAGGGAAAAAGAAACCGTACTTTACCTTAGAATCCTTATGTATTTAAAACACACAGCCTGTGTCGCTTACCTAGTTGTATTTTGTTTAATCCTGGCAGGCTGGAAAGAGAAGCATCTATTTGGATAGACACTGATTTTTCCACCTGATGATTTGTGTATGTTGTGGTAACAGTTTACATCAGCTTTATATGAAATAAGCAAATCAAATTATGACCAGACTTTCCTTCCATTTAACTGCTGTTGTGCCCAGGTATTTTTATTGGAGTGATCCCATTAACAAAGATTAGAAATAAGGTGAAATTGGCGTTCATATTACCAAATGCCTTCAGATCAACAATCCTAAGTGAGAAAACAGGTATCTTCTCTTTTCTATTTCTCCTGGCAGGACGAACCAAGGGAACACAGTTTGTAGCCAATCCCTGCTTCCCCAAGTCATCTTCCAAGCTGCTTTGCCCAGTGTCTAGAAACAGCAGCTTAGCAATGGAACTCCGCAGTGATTTAACTTGATCTCCCACCAGTTGTAAAAATATCCTTTATAGATTACACACTGGAGCTCTTTGATGTTACACAAGGAGTTTTTACTTGAAAAATGGGATTGCACATTCATCTCCAAAAATAATATCTGGGGAAAGCTGTCCAGTTTGTCAAAAATGAGAAAGATTTCTGCATTCTGGACTGAGTCATGGAAGAACATCTGTTAGTGTGGGTAGTGATTGGAGATCACCAATGCTCTCTTCCCTTATTTTGTTTTCTCTCTGCACTGTCAACCTCCAGGGCTGTGTCCGCCTTCCAGCCCTAAAGTAAAGCAGCGTGAGGGCACCAGTTTCTGTGACATCATGGGAGCATGGCTCAGGGAATGCACTTATGTCCTACAGGCCCAGATTATGTGCAGACTCCTGAATTATAATACTCCAGTGAGCGATGTGTGGTTTTCATGAGCATGACTTTGAGGGGAACACTGTTCAGAGAATGATTTAACTCTTTTATTAGTTTTGTAAGCTAATTATAATCTTAAAATTCTGGGGAAAATTAAACTCTGGGCTTTTTCATCTTATTATTGTGACTTGATAACATCTTTATAACCAGCTGTTCTAAACGTTCTGCCATGGCATTCCATGAAAATGACACTTTTTGTATAGTCTGAGAGCTTACAAAGCAGTTTGCAGCAGTATGATGAGTGGCGATTCAATAAAAATGTGTTTGTGTGACTTAAAAGGTAGGCAGATTCTCAAATATTCCTCTTATTTCCACAAAAGTTACCTCTCCAGAAATTTCCAGGAATTTCTATATTACTAAATTGTAACTGTACCCTTGAGCCACATGGTAAAGAGTTGACAGATGAGCATTACAGACAATAATAAAGTGGTAAACAGGATATTACTGGAGGCATTTGAGAAAACATAAAATTTTATCCTAAGAGCTAATGACCATAAACAGAAACAAGAAAACCAGCAAATCAAAAATGCTCCTGAAAAAAAATTTCATTTATGAAAAATAGTATTTCTTGACTGAGATGGTCTCATAATGCTACTTATTTGAAAACTTATTCCATATTCCCTTTTTCTAATGGACTAATTCAGATATATCTGCACAATCTTTTCCCTGGTTCTCTTTTGTTTTACCTCCAAAACACTCCTCCCTCTTGAGCTGCAGGACAATTAATCATGACTTGAAGAAACTCAGACCAGGATACAATAAAAGCATAGATTTCTTTTTAACTTTTTATGTTAACTAGAGAAGCTTATCTTAATTTTCACCAGATTACCAGACCTTCACATCTTTGATTGAAAGAACATCAGCTTTTTTGTGCTTCATTGCAAAGAAGAAACAGAAAGTGTAAAGTTTTTTATAAAGCCACAATGTAGTTAAAAAGAAATATTAGTTCCATTTGTGGTTATTTATCCTGATGAAGATTTGCAATGCAAAAAAGTGGCTAAGAAATTATAGACAATACTTGAGTCATCTTGGGGTGATAGGATTTATATTTAACTGGGATCTTCTGAATACTCACAGCTGCTCAGCGAAAGCAGTGGTTCATTCCCAGATCAAGTTCACCATACAGCAAAGTGGTTAACTTGGTTTTCCCTTCTCTGCCTTTTCTTCATGTCACACAGTGACAGTGTGACAAATGACCCACTCTTGTGTGGACTGAATTACTTGGTGCTGCTCTACCATGGATCTGGATAAAATGGCTAGAAGTGTGTATCTGGGGGAGAGTGATTCATTCCAACCACTAGATATTCCTCTCTCAGTCTTCTTTATGTTTATTGGTTTGTAAGGGAAACTGTTTTATGCTATTTTATGACTTTATCTTTCGTTTTTCCTACGTGAAATTTTAAGTTTTATAAATCGAATGATTAGAAATTGCTTTTTCTTCCTATTGGGTTGATACTTGTGTATTTTGCTTAAAGTTGGGCTTTTGTGCTTTATAATTTTAAAATGTAAATTTATTTCATTAGTCTTATCATTTCATTAGTTGTGAAAAATGTATCATTCTGCTGTATGTTTCGATAGGAGGAACGGAGTGCATAGACAATAGCGAACCTCTGTACTGTTTTCAAGATCCACCTGTAAATCTTCACAATTAAGAGATAAAAGCCTCATTTAAAAATATCACATTAAAATTAGCCGGCAACACATGCTGGCGAGGCTGTGGAGAAAAATAAACCCTTCTCCACCATTGGTGGAAGTCAGTGTGGAGATTCCTAAAAAGAAAGAAAAGAAAAAGAAAAAAAATTAGAATTAGATGTCCCATTTGACCCTGTTATTGCCCTGCTAGGAATATACATGAAAGAATTAAAATAATCATATCATATTGACCTATGTGCATCTGTGTTCATTGCAGCTCAGTTCCTGATGGTTTTTCTATAAAATGGAATATTACTCTTCCATAAAGAATGATACGTTTTTGTTATTTATACTCAAATATGTACTTTCAGGACATACTCATAAGTGAAATAAATAGGTCACAGATGTGTAAATATCATATCTATTCTCTGGTGTGAGAAACTGAAGATGTTAATGAGTTCTAGAATGTACGATGGACATTGTGAAATAGAAAATATTCAAAGGAAAATGTGGTGGAGGAGTGAGTAATCAGGGGTAAAGAAAAAGTACGATGGTAATTAAAAAAGGGAAGCAAAGCTTATATATTTAGGGGGTTGGGGTTGTGGGGTGGGCAACACTTTCTGCACACCCTGCCATCCCCTTTAGGACAGTTCATCTTGACTCTCCATTTGACAAGATTAAGATATGCCTTCATCTTAATAAAGCACACTTCAGAATGTATTTAGAGATGACTGGCATATGAGCCAGCCAATGAGAAGAGAAAATCTACCCAACTGTGGATGACATAGTCTAATAGACTTGTAGCCACACAAAAAGTTAACTAAGCACAACTTGTGCAAACCCATCAGTTATTTCTTCATTGTGTCTTCCTGTCCTCAGCCTACAAGGAAATTAATCTAGTTTTTGAACTTTTATTTCTCCATTCTTTAATCCTTTTCTGTCTAAAAAAAAACCCAACCCCCTCTGTTCTGCTCATTGAAACACACTACTTTAATGAGAAAAGTGTTGTCCAATTATAGGATTAAAATAGAGGCAATTAAAATCATTAAAGTTTTGGTGTGTTGGCACAAACTGTAATCCCAGCATTCAGAAGCTTGAAGAAAGAGATTTTTTGAACATTAGAGGCCCTTGATTTGAACATTTATCCCACCATTCTTGACAGTGCTTCTTTTACAGCAATAAGCATTTTTTAAAATTTAAGGATTCACTGGTTTTTTTTTTTTTTCTTTTTTTTCTTTTTTGAGACAGGGTCTCGCTTCATAGTTCAGGCTGGCTCTGAGCTCACTATGTAATCCAGGCAAGCCTCGAACTCAGCAATCCTCCTTTCTCTGCCTCCCGAGTGCTGGGATTACAGGCATGAGCTACCACGCCCGGCACTGTGGTATGCGGTATTGATTGCCGGTGGGCGTGAGTCTCCACGCCCAGCATTGTATGTGGTCACCGGGGATTGAACTCAGGACTTTGCGCTTGCGAGGCAGGCACCAGAACCACTGAGCTAACCCTCCAGCCCGGATTCACTGTATTTTTGTTCATGCCTTGTATTCATACAAATTTTTAAAAGGCCATTCTTTCTCTGTTGAATTGCTTTTACATGTTTGTTAAGAAAAATTATTTGACTTGTATTTATGTGAACCTATTGCCGTACTTTCTATGCTATCCTGTTCTATTGATATAGAGGTCTATGTGTTTGCTGACATTGTGCTGTCTCAATTACTATTGATTTGTAGAATGTTTTCATAATGGGTAGTATGAGTCCTCCAGCTTTGTTCTTCTTGTTACTATCTCAGCTGCTCAAGGATCTCTCTCTCTTTCCATATATATTTTAATATTAGTTTATTGATACCTACAAAAATAACTTGCTAAGATTTTGATTAGTATTGCTTTATACCTGCAGATCAATTTGGGAAGAATTGACATCTTAATAAGTTTTCTAATTTCAGAAAGAGATGAACTCATATCTTTCCTTTTGCTTCAATTTTTATTTCTTCCCTCATTGTTCTACCGCCTCCCTGTACATATTTTGTAACATTTTTGTATGTAATTGCCTGAACTTTTTGTGTTATTGTAAATAATAGTTTGAACTTTTTTCAAAGTCTCCTTCATTGCCCACCTATGGGAAACTTATTGGCTTTTACATTTGACTTGTATACCATGACTGTGTTATCTTGCTTATAAGTTTTAGGAATTTCAAATTTAATATTTTGTCATCTTTTTTCTACATAGACTTTTTGTGACATTTTTGTCTGTGTTTTATTGTTATTTCTGTTCTCTATTTGATAAATTTGTCTTGCTTTATCTCTGCAATTAAAACTTTAAATGCAAAATTAGAATGATAAGAGGTCCTGTGCTTACCTTTTTCTCAATCTTTATATTAGATATTGATAATTTATCTTCTATTTTCAATATGATAGAAGTTTACTAGCTTTTTCCAATGTTTTAAAGTAATCAGCTTGTGATTTTATTGGTTTTTTTTCTATATTTTTCCTGGTCTATTTTTTCTTCTATTTGTTTTAAGTATGAATAATTCATTGTCACTAACATCTGAAAGAAGATGAGATTATTGTTTTGTGACCTTTGCTATTTTCTTATACACACACACACACACACACACACACAGAGATAGAAATTTTGTTCAGATTTATTTTACTGCATCTATAAATTGTGATAAGTTATGTGGGAGTTTCTTATTGTTATTGTTTATTCTTTGTTTTGTTTGTTGTGCTGGAGACTGAACCCAGAACCTTGACTATGACACAGCTGTGTCACCAGCCCTTTTTACTTATTCATTCATTCATAGCAAGACTTACTATGCTGCTCAGGCTGGCCTTGAATTTCATAGCCTTCTGTCTGCCCAAAGAATAAATAACTTAAAAATAAAGGCCAAGCAACAGGAAACACAGAGGTGGATTTTGTCAATACCTGAAGGCCTTGGGATAGATGGAGATGGGATGGAAGGTGTGGACAGGGTAGTAACAAGATAAAAATGGAATTTTTGTTTTGTTTTGTTTTTATTGATTTTATTGGTACATTTTATATATACATTATGATCACATTCAACATGGAAAATTTGTACCAGTACATGACACATCTTGATTCTCATTTTTTTCCCATTTCCCTATTTTCCTACAAATGCCTGCTCCCTATATACATGAGTTTGGTTTCTTTTTTTAGCATCATTTGTGTTTCTCTTCTCTATTTACCCCTGCCTCTTTTTTCTTTTTCATTTTGAACATTTTCTTCCTGTTTCACAATCTGTATCATACATTTTAGAACGTATTTACTCCTTCAGTTTCTTATACCAGAGAAACGATACAGTATTTACACATCTGTGTCTTATTTATTTCACTTATGAGTATGCATTCAAGGTACATCCATTTGAGTATAAGTGACTCAAAATTCTCATTCTTTAAGGGTGAGCAATACTCCATTTTATTTTATTTTTTTAAAGCCCACATCTCCTTTTCTCAATCTTCTGTTGATGGGCATATGGGCTATTTCCAAATAACAAACAGAGCTGCTATAAATAGGATGTGATCTGTACCTGTGCGTACCAATGCCCTAGAAAGAATATATTCCACACAGTTCTCAAATGTATACTAGTACAAAAAAATTGAAAACAAGTGTGCACCACCACAGCCAGCTGTCTCTTTTTTCCTTTATGTAGATCCAAGGTTATGGACTGTGTCATCCTTCAGCATTCGCAGCAGTGCTGGTCTCCTGGCAGTGAATCCCTTCATTTTCTTATCTCTCTGACAAAGTTTTTATTTCTCCCTCACTTCTGTATACTTTCTGTATATAATTCTCACCTTTCTTTGCCTATAGGTAAGGGACGATCACTTTCTTTGGTTCCTTTCAAGATTGTCTTTTATCTTTACTTTTCAATTTTTTAAATTTTTAAAAAAATTCTATCTGGATTTTTATCCTATTTTGTATTTCCTGAGCATCTTGAACCTATGAGTTAATGTCTCATTGGCTTGGGGAGTTTGGGGACATTTTGATTTCAAACATTTCAGAGCCTTCTGTCTGCCCAAAGAATAAATAATTTAAAAATAAAGGACAAGCATTGCCTTGTTCTTCTCTTCTGTATTCAAATTACACGTAAGCCAGAGATGTACCTCAGTGGCACAACACTCGCCGGGAAAGCACAAGGCCCTGAGTGCAATTCCCAGTACCAAAAACAAAACAAAAACAGCAAATTACATGCATGTTATATATTTTATGTTGTCTGACAGTTCTGGGATATTCTCCACTGAGTTTGATTTTTCTATTAATTTTCTCTTTTTAACTTTGGGTGATCTGTTGCCCAACCTTCAAATTCAGAGGTATTGTCTTGGCCTTGTCAAGATAGCTGATGAGCCAGTGAAAGTCAGTCTTTATTTCTGCTACTGTGCTTTTTATGGGTAACATACACCTCCCATCTCTCTGTCCACATTTTAGTCCTTGTATTTTTTGTTGTTGTTTGTTTGTTTTTGAGAGAGGACCTCACTTTACAGTTCAGGCTGGCCCTGAGCTCACTATGTAGCCCAGGCAAGCCTCAAACTTAGCAATCCTCCTGCCTCTGCCTTCCAAGTGCTGGGATTATAGGCATAAGCCACCACGCCTGGCATTGTGGTATGTGTTTACCAGGGATCAAACTCTGGTCCTTGTGTTGCAAGGCAGATGCTGGAACCATGGAGATAAATCCCCAGCCCCATAGTCTATTTTTCTATGAAAGCCCTTAACATTTAATTATTTTAAAATTTTTAGCTGGGCATGGTAGCTTGCACCTGTCATCCCAGCACTTGGGAGGCAGAGACAGGAGGATTGCTGAGTTCGAGGCTTGCCTGGGCTACATAGTGAGCTCAGGGCCAGCCTGAACTACAAAGCAAGACCCTGTCTCAAAAAAAAATTTTTTTTTCCCTGTTCATTTCTGCAGTTCTGTTGTGGTTAAGTTCTGATGATCATTCTGTCTGTACAGATTTATTTTCCTTTTAGCATGCCTTACACTTCTACTGAAAATTGGACATGTAGGACCAGGGATTTATCAGTGGCACAGTATCTGCCTGATAGGAGTGAGGACCTAAGTTTGACACCACCCCCCAGGACCAAAAAGGAAATTGGAGACTTATCCAAACGCAAGTTTGTCTAGGACGTGGATAATGTAGAGCTACAGGAGATAAAGTCTTTAAATTTTTCTCATGTATTTTTATTTATTCCCTCTTGAATTTGGATAGCCCTAAGAACTCATATTTTGTTGACAGAATATCTCCCTGTAGACCGGTCTGGTCCTGAACTCACTGTGTAACCCATAGCCTCAAACCAATGGAATCTTCCTTTCTCAACAACACAAGTGCTGGCATTGCAGGCATACACCACCACATAGACTCCTAAATTCTCTTCTCGGAGAGTCTGTCATGCAGCTTTTCCACTGTTATTCACTGTCCTTATATTTGGGCATTCCTGATACAGTGCTAAAGTATTAGGGAAAGAGAGTTTCCTATAATCTTACAGTGAAATCTCAGCCCCTGTGTAGGTCCATTTGGGCTGTAGTTTTCATGAATATTTCCATCCGTCCTCCAGTGGTATAATTTCCCACTGCCTTGTGCACTCTTTTATAGCCATGGAATTACCAGTCTCCAATTGGATCCCTTCAATCCCTGTTTTAGAATGACTATACCCTTTCCCATTAGATGACACCAGAATCTAGAGGTGAAATGTGGAAAAAAGATTAAAGTTCTTCCTTCTAGCTGGAATAAGTTTTCAAACTTTAACTCGGCCACAGGATTTTCCTTTCAGAATAGGGATTTACTATGAAAGAAAAAATGTGTTTCACAACATTTACTCTTCCCTTTCCCTATCAGAGTCAGAAGATCAACCAACAACAAATGCTAGTGAGGCTGTGGGGAGAAAGGAACCCTTCTGTACTGTTGGTTGGAATGTAATCTACTGCAACCACTGTGAAAACCGATATGAGGATTCCTCAAAAAACTAGGATTAGAGGTCCCATTTGACCCTGCTATTCACCTGCTTGGTATATACACGAAAGAATTAACAGATTTGCATCACAGTGACATATGTGCACCTGTGTTCATAGCAGCTCAGTTTATGATAGCCAAATCTTGGAAACAACCCAAATGACATCAGCTAGACAGTATAAAGAAGATCTAGTTTTTCAAATAAAATGGAGTATTAATCTGCCATAAAGAAGAGTAAATTTGAGTGACTTATACTCAAATGAATGTACCTTGAGGATATATTCATAAGTGAAATAAATGGGTCACAGACATGTAAATACTGTCATATTTTCTCTGGTAAGAGAAACTGAAGATGTAAATGAATTCTAGAATGTGTGATAGATATTTTGAAACAGAAAATATTCAAAGGGAAAAGGTGTAAGGGAAAGAAAAAAATGTGTTGTTAAAAATAAGGAAACAAAGTTTATGTTTATAGGGGTCAGACTTTTTAAGGTGTGCAGGAAAATGGGAAAAATGAGAATCAAGTTGCATCATATACTGGTACAAATTATCAGTATTGAGTGTGATCATGATGTGTATATAAAATGTACCAATAAAGAATTCAAGTATAAATTGAAAAAAATGAAATACATTATATTAAAAATTGATATTTTCATTAAACCAGTTGATTACTCTTCTCTTTAAAACCAGCTCATTGAAATTTTAAAGTGTACATGCATCAGATTTTAAACCATGTTCATACATATTATTTCATATAACATTCTGTTTTTAAAAATATATTAAAAGATGTTTATTATTTCCACTTTATGTGCTTTTTCTTTTTACTTAATTAGACTATGCAAATTATTATTTACCACAGTAATTTCCACTAAACATTGATAGATTCCATTCATATGTTGCCTTATGTTTTTCTAAATCAAGTTCCAAGAAATATCCTTAATTTTAATAATATTAAATTTGGTGAATATATCCATGAGTTTTACTGATTATGTAATAGATTTTAACTGTGCCAGTAATTATCTTTTGCATATTTTTAGGGTTTTTGTTCTTGTTGTTGTTGAGACAGGGTCTCCCTTTATAGTTCAGGCTGAACTTGAACTCACTACATAGCCCAGGCTAGCCTTGAATTCACAGCAGTCCTCCTGCCTCTGCCTCCTGAGTGCTGGAATTACAGGCATAAGCCATTATGCTTGGCACCTTTTGCTTTTTAACAGCAAAAATATCTAATATTTATAGTCCCTAGATATAAATGTTACTTTTTCCCCAATACAATTTTTGTATTGATTCACTTCAAATTTAAGTTAAGTTCAGGTGAAACAATGCACCTAATCTAAAACTCCTATCTTTGTGTTTAATAAATTTTTATGACTATACAAAGTATTTTGATGACATTAGGATGTATACACTTGAAAATTGTTCATGATAGTTCATTACAATGTTACTTTAATGTATATGTGTAGTTCGTTTTTTAAAAATTCTGCGTATTTGTCTTCCATTCTTCTGTCAACATGCAGGATTTATCCATAAATATAGCATCATTCAAATAGTGGTGTGGATTGCCTTTAAAGGTCTGGCTTTTTATAACAGAAGAATTATGTCATTATAAAATAGTAAATGAAACTACTCCTAGGAATTAGCCCAATGGAATTATCTAAAAGTAACAAATAGGAAAAAATAAGTGATGACCATGTATTAAAAAATTTTATACAACTGTGGACTTATGAAGTGAATGACTCATATGAGAAAATCCCTAAGGATTTACTGTTTCATTGTTGTTTATTCTAATAAAATATTTCTTAAGATGCTTTCTAAAATAAATATTTGTATTTTAGTATATATTAGTGCCAAGTAATTAGAATATTTTTCTTATTCCATGTATATTCATATCCCTCATTTCCATACATTTCTGAAAAGATTTTCTTATAAATTGACCAACATAAGCATTGAATTTTCTCCCTTTAGCTTGTCTATTTAAAGGTGCTATTTTTATCTGTATGTACAATAGTTACAGTTAGCTATAGTAAACATTTTGCCAATGAACTTAAATATTACTTGAAAGTATTTCCTCTTGTTAAATTTTAAAAAATTTTAAGATTGCATTTTTGGTATGTTTTCATTTTGAAGGATTATGAACAATAGATGATTAAAATAGATCTAGAATAATCTATATTATCTAAAATTTTTGTAAATGAATGACAAGGTAGACTAAGTGGTTCCAAAGAGCATATGAAAGTGGGTGCTCTTTCAAGTTCCCTTGGGGGACCATAATACCGTGATGAATGAGTGAGTGGTAACATATCACTATGTCCTATTGAATATATACAAGGGAAAATCTGTGGCAAAAACGTCTTTAATATGGTCTTTAATAGGTCTCTCCAATACCTATGATAGACAGACTGTATTGATATCTCAAATAATACTAGTTGATATGTTATTTTAATTGTATAATAGTATTTCTTGGTACTTAGTGAAAATGAACAACAATGTCCAAGCTACTCTTGATGTAAATCATTTCTCTTAGCCAATTTCTTTGTACGGAAGAACTTCTATGTGGTGTACCACTGTAAGTGCTTGCTCATCAGCTTTCTTTTGCAAAGCTACATGCTCAGCTCCGCGCAATGGAAATATATCACCAGTTTCCGTTGACCTCTATTTTGCACATGTTTTATCACTTTACTACTGAACTTCCAGAAGCCAATTCCCCTAATTAATCTCCTTCCTTATAACCATTTACCTATCTGTCAGTGAGCTAGCCATTACTGTAACAAACACCAGAAAAAGTCAACTTGTAAAGCACAGAGATTTGTTCAGGTTCACTGTTTTAGAAATTGCAGTCCATGAACAACTGACTTGATTTCTTTGAACCTGTGGTAGTACAAACATTGTGGCAGAAACCTAAGGCAGGGGAAACTTGTTCAGCACATTGCAGCACAAAGCAGAAAGAAAGAGATCAG
>PVIC010001637.1:0-36127 GCA_004025085.1 Thryonomys swinderianus | reverse complement strand
TGTGTGTGTGTGTGTCTGTGTGTGTATCCATACCTCTCTCTGACTGTGTAATTAAAGCAGACCTTATAAGATAGCAGCAGCAAAAGGAATAGCTTATTACAGAATTCATTCCAAAAACCTAAGTGCCGTTGAACATATGCTTCTTAGCTGCTTTGACTTCTGCCTCTGAGAAGTGTCTGTTCATTTCAGATGCCCATTTTTGAATTGGGTCTTTAAACTTGGGGAGGCTGATCTGTTTAAGTTCTTTATATATTGTGGATAATAGCCCTTTGTCTGATAAACAGCTAGTAAAGATTTTTTCCCAGGTTGTTGCTTGTCTTTTAGCAGTGCCAGTGACTTCTTTTGCTGTGCAGAAGCTTTTCAGTAGGATTAGATTCCATTTGTTGATTCTTTCTGCTAGCTCTTATGCTATAGAGGTTTTATTCATAAAGTCTCTGCCTAAGCCAATGTCTCCAAGAGTTTTACCTAACCTGTTTTCCAGCAGGCTTATTGTTTCTGTTTTAATGTTTAAGTCTCTTATCCATTGTGAGTTTAGTTTTGTGCATGGTGAAAGAGATAAGTCTAGCTTTAGTTTTTGGCAGGTGAAAGCCCAGTTTTTCCAGCACCATTTGTTAAAGAGGCTGTCTTTCCTCCATTGAGGATGTTTGGCTCCTTTGTCAAAGATAAGGTAGCTTAGTGTATCCGCTATTACAAAATCAACCAACAATAAATGCTGGTGAGGCTGTGGGGAGAAAGGAACCCTTCTACAGTGTTGGTGGGATTGCAGACTTGTGCAACCATTGTGGAAATCTGTGTGGAGATTTCTCAGAAAACTAGGACCAGGGGTCCCATTTGACCCTGCTATCCCCCTGCTAGGAATATACCCAAAAGAATTTTTAAAAAATCACATTGGAAAGACAGATGTACACCCTTGTTCATAGCACGTCAGTTCGTGATAGCCCAATCTTGGAAACAACCCAAATGCCCATCAACTGGAGAGTGGATTAAAGAAGATGCATTTTTTAAAAAATAAAATGGAGTATTATTCTGTCATAAAGAATGACAGGATTGATTCATTTAGGTGCAAATGGATACACCTGGAGGACACACTAATAAATGAAATAAACAGATCACAGATATGTAAATACCAGATCTTCTCTTTGATATGAGTACCTGTAGATGCAAATGAGCTCTAGAAAGTATGACAGTTTTTCTAGAATGGGAAATTTCCAAAGGAAACTTGGTGTGGGAATGTAATGAGGGGAAGGAATAAATATGATTCTGAAAGAAAATAAAAGAGCATGTATATAGGGGATGGGGAGGTGGGGTGGGTAGGGATATGGTGTGTAAAAATGAGAATTAACTTGTGTCATATCTTGGTACAAATTCCCCAGTATTATGTGTGATTGTGAGATGTATATAAATTGTACCAATAAAGAATTCAATTAAAAAAACAAAAAGAAATCCTAAGTGCCTTAAAGAAAATAATGATATTAATGATTAAAATGACCATCTCTCACTATCAAGCCTACCTTCTGAATCTTGATTTCTTGTATTCTTTTAGAATTCTTTTGTCTTTGTAATTCTAGAGGCCATAAGTAATAGCTAACCTTTGGTTGTTAAGAAGACTTGGTTCATTTCTATATGTATGTGTTAAATACCTGATACTTTGAAGGTACTGGTAGAATTTTATGTTTTTAAGTCAACTTCAGTAGATACCCATGACTTACTCTGAGACCACCATAGGATGAAGGGACAAATTCCTGGGTCCTTAATCTGTTACTCATGAAAAGCATAATCTGTATTTTCTTTTGAGATAATCAGGGTCTTAAAACTAGTTTTTGATATAAGCTTAGACTTTTCTTCTGTGCCTCCAGTTGCCCAGTATGTAAGTAAACGTAGAACAAAGCTTGACCTTTATTTTGTCAAATGCTGAGTCAAATCCTTCTGAGTTCTGCATGTAGATATGCAAGGTATTTAGGAGTATGTGTCTAAAAATTGGCAAATGGAGGCTTATTAGCCATAAATGAGTCTTTCCTATCTCACTGTCCTTCAAGACCAAGGGCATCTATGCCCAGAAGTCTCCATTGCTCTAAACTTGTGCTCCCCTTGGATTCCAGAAGACTCAGAAGACTGAGATTGCTGTTGAAGCCATGAGGTTTCTCTCATGGGAACCAAATTCCCCTCAAGTCCTGAGGATTCAATCTAAATTAACAAACCAGGGCTGAGATAATAATCAACTGGACACTGGCTCATCTCAGCTAAACCCTAAAACTTCCCTTCTGGCTTTTGGGGATGGCCCAGTCTGATCCTCTTCACCAATGTGCCCCTCTAGCTGCTCAAGCCAGAGTCCTTTTCTATTTCTGTTCCTTTTCTTTGCTAAGGGCCAACTTGACCTCTATCAACTCCTCAGGTCCTCAATTACAGGCTCTTACCATTTTCTCTTATTTTTCAATTAAAGCTTTTTTTCCCCTGAATATGTGCGCTTTAGTTTTAATTTCCATTATCAGTGAATGATAGGACCTGCGCTAGCTAGTGAGGCAGTACTACAACAGTTCGGTGCTATAGCCAGGTGTTACAGCTCAGTGTTATAGCAGAGAGCTGCAGCTGTGCAGCACAACCAAGTGCTATAGCTCAGCAGTGAAGACTGGGGAGAATCTTAAGGTCATTCTAAGAGATGCAGAAAAACCTTTTATTATATTCATGGACTTAGAAGAGTTTGTAATCCAAAGTCTGAGCACTTGAGTAGGAATGGGAATTTCCTTATTTAGGGGTCAGTGGAGTAGGTGAGCAGAGGGGTGGAGTTACAGAACATTCCTGAAAGACATAGTGAGTGGGTAAGTATGCTCACAGAGACAGAGTCCATGTTAATGAACATTCCTGAAAAGGGAGGAGGTAACAGAACATTCCTGAGAGGAATAGGCCAACAGAACATTCTCCAGAGGTCATGAGGTACAGACAGTTACACAACATTTTGATACAGTGGGCAGGAGCCCTGCCTAGTACCACAAACTGGTATATTTCTGGAACAAAACATTTTGTGGAATGAAAACATGGACGCAAGGCCAGGGCATGTCTTACTGTTTAGTATTCTTCTATCAGTGACACTAAATTTTGAGTGAGGCATGATTATTTTGCATTATGAATCAGTCCTTTTCTGATTTTTAGCTGTCTTCCCAAGTTCTGGTTATAACAATGACTGTTTTTAAGTATTTTTCATTGCCTGTGAATAATACAGAAAGCAAATGTACCATGATTACCTGATTCTTGGTTTGTTGATGTTTTTTCCTCTGCTAATTTCCCTGTGATTTTCTTTCCTCTAAAAAGCAATAAAGAAAAAAAAAGGCAGATCATGTAATATATATCTATGTGTGTATAAAATGTTAGAAAAAATACAAAAGCAAATCTTACCTGGTGACTTCTTTCTGCAAAATAATTATAATCGGGCCGGAGGGTTAGCTCATGGTTCCGGCGCCTGCCTCGCAAGCACAAGGTCTTGAGTTAGATCCCTGGTAACTACATATAATGCTGGGCGTGGAGACTCACGCCCACCAACAATCTACACCGAATACCACAATGCCGGGCGTGGTGGCTTGTGCCTGTAATCCCAGCACTCGGGAGGCAGAGACAGGAGGATTGCTGAGTTCGCAGTGGCTTGCCTGGGCTCCATAGTGAGCTCAGGGCCAGCCTGAACTACAAAGCAAGACCCTGTCTCAAAAAAAAAAAAAAATTATAATCTAGTTGAGAAGTTGTGACCAGTCCACTGTTTCCACATTTATCTAAGTGATTGCACTTCCCAATTTAAATACAGGCTAAGGAAATAAAAGAAAGGTGGCAAGATGTGAGGTATAGTCAGAACAGTCTGCTGGTTCTCACAGTGTGGATGTGATTCTTTGGTTCTTTTTTTCCAATCCTTTTATTCATATTGACTGAGAATCTGCCGATGTTGAAATAATTTCCTCCAATTTGTTCTTTGAGAATTATTTTCTTTAGCTGCTATTTGTGATAGGGAGACAGGACTTGGTTATGTTTTGGGGGAAAATGAGCATCTGCCAGTGTTTTGAAATAACACTGATGAGTTAGTATTTAAGTATTTACTTTGCAGACTCTCATTTTCTGGGGATGACTTGATTAGAATATTACTCGACACATCTCTTCCTTTTGTCTCTAGCAGTGATTTGGAGCCAGTGCCTCTGAGTGAAGTATCTCAAACCCCTTGGAGTTCTTAATGAGAGGTTTCCCTCAGTCTCTGCTAAGTACATTAGAGTAGGAACAACTCCAGTTCCACAGGATTTTATAGATTTGTTGTTGTTGTTGTTTTGGATCCATGGATAGAACTTAGGACCTTGCACTTTCAAGGCATCTGTGACGCCACTGAGCTAAATTCACAGCCCAATTATTGTTTTCTTCCCAAGATCACCTTTTCCTCTATTTGTGCTGTGGCTGATATATGTATACAGCATTTTAAACTTAGTTCCTCATGCACACCTTTCTTACTTGTCTTTATCATGTTTAAGAAGCCTATACAACAGTAGAGTTTGTGTGTACCTCTAACAGTTTTGCTTGTTCACTGAGCTTTTTAAGGCAGTTTCTTCCTAACAAATGTTATGTTTTACTTGGATGTGAGATTGTTCATTTCAGTTATTGTACCCACTGGAACCTGGTAAAACTGTTTAGATATTTATATCTTTACCATATCCTGGGCAGAGCAGTGCTTTAGTACTTCATGGTTTACTTTTCCTCCTAGTTAATTTTAAATGGTGTGAGTGGAATTAGATAACTAAGAGATATTATTTATGAAATGCCATTGAACTTCTTTTAGCTGTTTCATTTTACATGTAATAGAGTCTTTGCTGTTGTAATTCTTTCTAAATCGGAAGGGTTAAGGAATTGTTTATAATGATGTTTAAACTTTTTTCTTAAAGGGTTTGGATAATACAGAACTCATTTATATGCAAATGATTTATATTTTCCCCTGTAGTAGTAGTGTTTACTAAACCTCCTTAGGCTGTTTTTTTACATAAGCTTCCTTAAAATAATCCCTTAGATTTACCTTTGACCTGATTCATTCTATCAGTATGAACTTATGTTTCTATAATTATCTTTGCTGATTCATGATATTGGAAGTTCATTATCTTTACACTAACAGTGGACTAAGCTCATTTTGCTTTATCCCAATAATGTATGTTGTATCTTAAAAAAGTAATTTTCACAAGTGATGTTTTGATGTGAGACAGGAATAGATTTCTCAGTGTTTCAATAATGTGTAAATAACTTCTCTATGAAAATTCTGTTACAGATTTCCTTGAAGACAAAAAAGTCTTGCTACTACATTTTTAAATGCCTTGATAAAAATACTCTGTTACAGGGCCAGAGGGTTAGCTCAGTGGTTCCGGCGCCTGCCTCGCAAGCGCAAGGTCCTGAGTTCAATCCCGGGTAACCACATACAACGCTGGGTGTGGAGACTCATGCCCACCAGCAATCAATACCACATACCACAGTGCCAGACGTGATGGCTCACGCCTGTCATCCCAGCACTCGGGAGGCAGAGACAAGAGGATTGCTGAGTTCGAGGCTTGCCTGGGCTACATAGTGAGCTCAGAGCCAGCCTGAACTACAAAGCGAGACCCTGTCTCAAAAAAAAAAAAAAAAAAATTCTGTTACAGTTTCAAAACATCTTTTGAATAAAATGCTTTTATTATAGTAATATTTTTGATTACAAGAATGACATGACGGTGTTTTTTACCCTTTAGTTATTTGCATTAAAAAATAGATATTTTTCCTACAAGTGCAATACAAATATTCAAAAGCCTTACTCTGTTGAATCTATATATAACTACTAGCAAAAATGAGGTTAAATTGCACAAATTTATTGAATTCTCTTGGGTACCTGATTTTAAATTTTTACTGCAGTGATTTGTAGCCTAGGAACGGCTGTAAGAACACAGCTGGTTGCTTGGCAGGTGGATTGGCAGCGTTAAGCTTGAAATATGTGCCCCTCCGCCGTGCAACCCTTCTCTCCTTACTTATTTTGCATATGTTTCTTCACCCCTTGTCTAATTTGTTTAGTTGCAGTCTTGCTCGAATGGTGTGAAAAAAAAATTGCTGGTTTAGCTGGCTTATCTTTCCTTCTTTGACATCCTTCCCCTGCCCTTTCATGTTCAAGAACTAATGTCTACTCCTTTAGACTGGTGTTTCGGCTTGACCAGAGAATGCAAGTATTTCCTTCCCATTTTCTTGTACTGTCTAGTACCACTCCACTGCCCTGTGCCACTGGTCTCTTCTCTGTCTCTTTCCAGAGTGCTGAACTTCCAAACCTGGGAGGCTTTGTTTGGCTAACTTTCAAAACTCAGTTCTGTGTTGACTTTTACAGCAAAGCCTGTCACAGATTTTTGTGTGTTACCAGATGTTCCAAGAATACTTAGGAACACTCTTTTTAGATGAGAAAGCGTTTCCTTTTTGCCAAGTGACTTCTTCAGGTTTTTATATTCATTCCTTTTGTCTTTTTGAAACCAGCTACTGAAATATGGGATAAACAAAGTAAAAAAAGGTTTTCTAATCCCCTGACTGGCAGATGTACAAGGCGGGGCTTTGCGAAGCAATCAGGATCATTCAAAAGATTGTCAGAAGGAAAAAGAACTGTAACCTGTGGGCTGTGATTCTGTGTATGCAGAATTCCAGAGGTTGTCAGTAAAAAAAGAGTTTAGGTTGAGTTTCTTATCTTGGTCAAGGAACATTTAAAATAGAAAATAAGCAGATACAGGGATGCTATGATGAATTAACAAAATGTACCATGGACAGATTCAGTAAAGGAAGTTTCCTTTAATATGAAATTCCATCTCATTTAAAGTTATGTAGAACTAGCAACTCCCTACTAAGTTAGGCAAACAATCCTGCTTCGTAATCACCTGGAAATGTAAGTGTAATAACTGAAGCCATGGAATCTAAGGAAGTCTGTATGTGAATCCTATTGAAAGAATATTGACTGATGGGCACTTGATTCATTTTCCTTCCTTTGAATGTAACCTTCAGTATTTTATAAAATCCTAATGGGAATATGGAGAATAAGTTTACCATAGTGTATGATTTCAATGTGCATGCTGTGCTATATTTGCTATTTGTTTTTCACCACTAAAAGTAGGCAAGTAAAGTAGGCAAGAGAGGTGTGGTTAATAATATCCTTCATTTTACAAAAGAGGAAACCGCCTAAGGCCATGCTGCCAAAGACAGTCCTGTGTGTTGAGTTGAGCACAGGGATATGACTAGGAGATCTGTTGCTTTAATTTTAGCTGTGGGTTGAGCCCCTGGAGAGATGTTTCTGTCTTTAGTCATAATTTACTGTCTCTGAGAGGTTCAAGACTTGAAATTGCTCTTAGACCAACCATAGTTGTTTTTCTTCTTCTTCTTCTCCTCCTTCTTCTTCTTTTGCTGTGGTTGGAAAATACTGTTTGATAACCCTTAACAGTGGTACCTTGGTTCACAAACACAGTTTGTTCTACAATTCTCGAAAAGATGGCCATGTTTGTGTTCATACATGAAAGGTGGCTGTGGTCGTGTTCATCACGCACACAGAGCTCACAGATCAAAACCAGATTCTGCCACGTGCTTCTGTTTGCAAACAAAAGCACTTGTCAACCAAGGTACCAATATGTTTGTTTCTTTATGGATTCCCTTTAGAAGAAAGGGGTGTTGATTATTTACGTGCCTTGGAAAAAGTAAATTGTTGGAGTCGATTCAGTGTGTCTGAAAAAAACTTCATTTCCTTTTTTCCTTGCCATTATTTTCTTTGTTAATACATATAAACAGATGGCAGCGATTGCTGGGATGCTAGAGTGCCCCTTCATTCCCACTCCGGAGAGCTGCCTGAGTCATTGTGTTCACACGGCTACGCTGATGTGAGCACAGCGCTCTCTGGGTTTCGATAGTGCAAGGCCAAGGGCTTCTTGGAGGCATCCTGTAAATCCAGTGCAGTAACCAAACCATCCTGGGTGCACTTCTCTCTGCCCTTGTGAAGGAAGGCTGCCCAGGAATATGTGTTAGAAACACTAATAATCTAGTGATACCCTTTCTCAGTTTTAGACACTGTAGTGAGAGAACCCAACATATTATTAGGGTCTATTTTTAATGTTTGAATTATAGAACATATTCAGGAGGCAACATGCACTTCTCCTGTAGGGAGAAATTGTAGCCCTGGAACATTTATCTAGAGTAGATGTCTTAAATCTTTTCTCTTTGGAAGTTGGTGTTTTCTAGGAAGAAAAGCTTTTGTTTATAACCTTTTGTTTCCTTTTTAATGTTAAAAAGCAGAGGTTCCATGTATGCCCATAGAAAGTCTCCTTTTGTCTGAAAATAGGTGCCTGGTTTAATTTAACCATAACTTACACTAGAAAGGATCTTATCTTTGAGTGTTCTTCCTACATGATTTATGCTGTGATTATCACTAATTAGTCACTTCAATAAAGAGTCTGTTCCTTTGTTATGTAATTCTGATTCACAAGGCATCTATGTTCCTAGACTTTTATTTTTTATTACTATAGGTTATGAACTACTTTACCTCTGAACCCTGTTACCTAATGGAAGTTTGTAATCTATATCTCCATATAGTGTGTTGATCAGATTACATTTCTCATCTACTTAATAAACCTCTTCGTGTTCTTCAGGCCAGAGGTCCTTACACGATAGTCACAGTAGTCAGTGGTGCTGTGTGGACTCAGCCTCCTCGGGGACTTGTTAGCAATGCACATCTGCAGATGATGATGCCCCTGAGCATGGGAGTGGGAGTCTGTGCCCAGTGAAGCCCGCAGGTGACTCTGACACACACTTCCACTTGAGAAGCTCTGTCCTGGGTACTGGGACAAGGTTCACACTTTGTGTCAGGCAGGAAAAGCTTCTGACAGGCTCAGCCTCTGTGGCCACGATTTTCACCTCGTTCTACTCTACTCCTGCCCTCAGTGTTACTATTCTAGATTGCTCACCATTGTTGGAACCTGATAGACGTTTCTACACCCTATGTTGTGCCGAGCTGCTCTGAATTGATCAAAAGCCCTCTTTGTCTCTTTCCTCTCATTTCCCCTTAGCCTCCCTCTGACTGTGTCTTCTTATGCAGTCCAAACTGACTTTGAACTTGAAATCCTCCTGCCCTAGGCTTCTCAAGAACTGGGATTACAGGTGTGCACCACCAAGCCTGGGAGATCAGAGTATTCTTTCTGACCCACCTGCCATAGAAACAAGCTATAGCAAAGTACAGTAGAAAGACTGTAAACAAACCTTTTTTTTTTTTTTTAATCTTTCCACCTCATTTACCTGCTGTGTACTTTTAGCCTGGGTCGCCTTTCCTACAAATGGTGATAATACTACATTAGCATCATTCTACAGACTGAACAAGATATACTGTTTAAAATATCTGTCATGTATTCTAGCAAATAGAGTTCAATTTTACAATCTTTCTTTGGGTGATTTTTTTTTTTTTATGGTACCAGGGATTGAATGCAAGGAGTGTTGACCTATATCCCTAGCCCTTTTTAATTTTTATTTTCAGATAGAGTCTTCCTGAGTTGCCCAGCCCAAGCTCAAACTTGTAATCTTCCTACCTCAGCCCTCTGAGTGGTGAGGATTACAGGCATGTGCCATCACGCCTGATTTAACGCGAGAAAAAATTTGCGATGTTGAGTAGCCATCATTTCTATCTAGTTCCAAATAGCTCAGCACCACCTGGCAAAGGTGACCTTGTGTACATTAAACAATTACTTTATCTTCATTCTCCTCCCTCACTGTTGTCTCATATCCTCCCATATGATAGGGTCAGGAAATAAATGTTCTCATATTCATCTCTGAGTGTCTGAAGATACATAGTACTTACCATTTAGTAGAAAAACACTGATGTTTTAAATAACAAAAATTGAAAGTACTGTACCCTAAAATGATAAGTTTTTGCCAAGTGAAAACAATACATGTTGTAGCCAGAACTAGTGGTGCACGTCTGTAATCTCAACACTCAGGAAACTGAGGCAGGAGGATCACCATGAGTCGAACCCTGTCTCAAGAAAAATAAAGTAATACATATGCGTGCATCATAATTCTTTCAAAATCTACATTTTCTTGCATATATATATATATATATATATATATATATATATATGTATGTATCTTTGGTTTTCATACACAACTGTCAGTGTTTCATTATACATCAAATGATTAATTATTCCAAGTCATTCCAGTTGGGTACCACCCACATATTTACACAAACTGAATCATTATAACTGTAACTGCAGTTACTCTTTATGGATCTTATGGTTTTAAGACTTCAAAATTATATTTAACATTTATAAGGGACTTGGTAGCTAGACATGGTGGCACGTACCTCTAATCCTTACATTCAGGGAAAAAATAGGAATTTGTGTTTTCTGTGAGCTTTTATTTACGTGTTTTGCTTACTCTTTATCTTAGAATAAGAAACAATTGTCACAGCCTTTTTAAAGAAAAACATCAGTTCTGTAGTTACAGATTTACTTTGAAAGTAATAATTTCCAAAATGTATTATTAAATTAATATTAATTGAATTTTTTACTTACACAATGCAGTTTATCTGTAATAGTTTATATCCAAAAGAAAAGGCTTTCATTCTGAGTGACTAAATTAGTGTTACTATCTCAGATGACTTGATTTCACTTTAAATGTAATAAGGAATTAATAGCAGGAGCATTTGAAGAATTTTCCAGTGCCTTCTTCCCATGCTAGTTTGAGATGACTTTGGAGTTAGTGACGTGTTCTGGGAGCGGGAGGGGGAGTTTTGCAAGTTGGGCCTCCGGAGCTCATTAGCATCTTTCAGACCCCAGTGCTGTTTTGTTTCAGATAGATTTATTACACTGTCTTTCTCCCCAGTTCGCTGCGGCATGTGAAGGCTCAGCTGGAGCAAACAAAGGAGATACATAACCCCTGAACCAATTAGCACAGCTTACAATGTTCTTAATAGGCTTATCTACTGTATTGGAGACTTGGGAAAATGACTTCACATTTATGCTTCCTTGATCTCTTGGGAAGCTTTTCAATGTCAGCTCCTTTGTCCCCACAGTACAAACCTCACGTATTTGATTTTCAGCTTTCAGTTTTAAAACTTTCTCCTCCATCTGCCGGCTCTGTGGTCTTCCATCACACACTGGAGGCTGGCTGTTCACTTATTTGCACAGGGTCTGTTGACATGTGCAGCGTCAGGACGCCTGTGACTGACTTGGTCTGGGGGCCTTCGTGGCCTCAGCTGGCTTGCAGGTCAGGGCAAGGCCTGCAATTTGTTTAGCTAGTGCTGACTCCAGTCGCGCACTCCTCCCTTCCAGTGCCCCCCTCAGCCTTTGTCCCCTTTTTGTCCAGCTTGTCCCTGGAATCTGGTTCGTCTTTTGTTCCTGAAAGATATAAATGATGCACTTTTTCCTCCTTCCCCCGTATCTTGCCAACCACATAGAAAAAAAAGGGATTGTGAAGGGAGGAGATAAATGAGATGTATTGTTGGTGACATTTCACAGAGCCGGCCAAATTCTGCCTTTCCATCTACAGAACCTTGATTTCACAGAGAAGTGAAGGACTATATTTCTTGTGAATTTTGTTGCTTTACATTTTGTTTGTTTTTTGCTTTGCTTTTGGCAGTACTGGGATTGAACCTAGGGAGTCCTGACCCATGTCTCCAGCCCTTTTTTTCCCTTTTAAAAACTTTTATTTTGACCAGGCTGACCTCTGTTGTTCTGTCTGAGCCTCTTCAGTAGCTGGGATGACAGGCATAGGCCACAACATCTGGATCCTGTATGTCAAATAAAAAGCATCCAATGTTTTTATCACATGTTTGGTTCCAAGAAGTTTTTGAGTTACTGTCCTTCATAAATGATTCTCTTCTGGAAGTACTCTAGTGATAAAGCCTGTGATTGTGATACTCTGTTCCAATTTGAGGTAAATTTTGCTACCTCTCAGAAGTATAGTTATTATACATTAGCATGGGAGGTTAGAGAAATCACCTTTGGAGTTGTTACTTACCTGCTTGAAGTTTTAGTTTTTCACCTGTAGAAAAGATGAAAATAATCATGGGCTCCTTATGAATCTTCATATCAGCCATTGGTACTACCTTTTGCTTTGTTGTGCGCATTTATGGAAAGAGAGCAGTGATGCTAATGGAAACCTTTTGGAAAATAGACTAGGTTTCAGAATCGTAGGGAATATAAGCCAACATGGAGTCAATAGTCCATTCAGAACTTGCTCTAACTGGAAGAGGTTGGGAAATTATATAACAGGGCAACCTGTTATCTACTGTAGAAAACTCTCATGCACCTCTTGATAGTATGGTTGGCGGATTCTGCCTTTTGCTTCTGGCAGGTAGAGATTGGTTCACCTTATATTGGGTTACACAGGCTCTGTGGTTTGCATGTGTTGCCACAGACCCAGGTGTGACCAGAGAGAGTGATGGTGTGGAGAGGTTTTCCTGATGGCTTCTTCCTTGACAGTGGTTCCCCTTGCATGGTGAAGGCTGTTCTCTGCTTCCTGCCAGTGCCGTTGCCTGTGTCTTTCTGGCCTCTAGAACTGTTAGAAAGTAAGCTTCTGCTCTTTATAAATTACCTTCCAAGATAGTGATACAGCAGCACAAAATAGACTAAGACAGGAGGTTTATGGATAGATATTATAGTGATGTAATTTCCCCTGCTTTCCTGCTTTTATGCAGTAGGTTATTTTTATGTGTTAGCATTTACTTTGACCTTTCAGAGGTAAATAAGTGTTGTTAAAATACCAGATATGTTCTGAACGCCAGAAAGGAAGAAGGCACTAAAGGTGTGTATTGGGGATGAGTAGGCAAGACCTTTTGATGGGCCTTTTGAGATACTGGATTTTCATACTGTGGGGAGAGCTTTTTGTTGGGAGGAGGCTGTGTTTGTAGCCAAGATGATCTGGCCAGATTCATTGTGTTCCTACATTTCAGTGAAAGCATTGAAGACTATAGAGGAAAAAAATAGAGCTGGTTACTAAGGTACCTAGAAACAAGGCTAAAGAATGGTTTTATTGGCCGTAAGGAAAAAAAAAAGTTTTATAGTAGTCTGACACACCAGCTGAAGATTCTCATGATAAAATGAAGCCCTTTGACTTCTAATTTTAATAGAGAAAAGTTTCAGGAAAAGCTCGTGGCATTACTCCAAAGTATAGACTAGTTATTTCTTGTCATACATCTATAAACTAATTCAGTAGCTTTGATCTTTTGGAGAAAAGACTTGATAAAGGTAACTGTGGCCTATTTTACCAGTTATTATGAGTCCTTGGTATAAGAATATTTGTATTTTTGCTTTACTTTTTTTGTTTCGTGGTAGTAGAGGTTGAGTTCAGTGAAAAGTCATGAGCTAATCAAACATTACCACTAAGCTACATCCCCAACCCCTAATAATAGATCTGTTTAGGAAGGTTAGTTTAGCAACAAAATAAAATTCTTTATAGCATATTAAATAAAATTGTTCTAACTTAGGAAAGTGTTCAATTCAGTATATCATTTTCAATTTAGGATCAAGAATAAACCTATTTACCCTATATTTTAAGGAGAAGCAATACTTGTGATTTATGTAACCATAGAAGAATAGAGTTTTAAATACTTTGGAAATAATTTTAGTGGACTTGTATTCCTTTAGCAGAGAAGGCAAACTACTTAATTTCATGAGGGAAGAGTGGACAGCTTCTATTTGTGCTGAGTTTTCAAGAATAGAGTAACTATATAATTTAGGTTTCATTATTCTTTTTTTAGAATGTTAGTACCATATATTTGAATACCACAGTATTGGGAAAACAGGGCCATTCATGAGTTAGGAGCAAGGGGATGGTGAGGACCCCAGATAACTGAAAGCCCAGTCTCGGGAACCATTTCATGTCCTTAGGTTTCCTTAGTATTGCACAGCACTAGCAAGAAATCAGACACTTCTGGGTTTGATCAGGCCTGTGTTTCTTAGCAGCCCTGTGAGCTTCTTAACCTTAGTATTATTTGTTTTTTTGGTAACTGTGAAACACATTAACTGACACAAATAATTCACTACAAAAATTCCCTCTAGTTCCCCTCTGTTGGATAGCCTACTTGAAAGCACCTTGCACAATATTTAGCATCTGGTACGTGCTTGATGAATGTAGATACCGTACATAGGTATAGGTTTAATACATTCAGTCTTTCATTTATACTGTCCTTTACTCTTTAATCTAGCTAAGTGCCCAACTCTGAAAGCGTGGGAGGAATCTTGCTTTGTAGTAGGTTGACCTTAGGAGGATTCCTCCACACACTGATGTACTGGATTCATTCAGAGCCATACAGGTGCCCAAGGCTACACCAAGCTAGAAGTGCCTGCCAGAAGCAGATGAAGTGCTGTTGGCTTTGGGTATCATAATGCATATTGGTTGCTACGTGAAATAAGTTATAGATGGATCAGTGGGGAAAAAAAGTCATGTAAAAAACACATGCAAGAACATACCTCAGTGTATCTATTTTCCTATTTCTTTGCCTTCTGAATTATATAGCAAATCAGTCCCTAAGATAGTAGGCTGTAGTTTTATCAGCCTTTGAATTATCTAGCAGTGTTTGTTGCTTTATGCACACAGTCAGTACATGCTTTTGAAGGTTTTATATACAGTAGGTAGAACCAGGATAGCATACATTATGTTGGAAGGTCTGATTGTGCAGTTCACATAGAATGCTGAATAGCCTGTTACCCCTATAAATGCCTCCAAAATTTAGTTCAAAGGATAGTTTTTTAAAGAGTAGTTTTTAGGGCCGGGGATTTAGTTCTGGTATTTGCCTTGCAAATGCAAGCGCCATGGTTCGATTCCCTGTAACCACTACGACAGAGCCAGGTGTGGGGACTCACACCCACCAGCAATCGGCACTGCATACCACAGTGCTGAGTGTGGTGGCTCAGGCCTGTAGTCCCAGCACTTGCTTGTAATCCCAGCACTTGGGAGGCAGAGGTAGGAGGACTGCTGAGTTCGAGGCTTGCTTGAGCTACATAGTGTGCTCAGGGCCAGCCTGAACTACAAAGCAAGACTGCCTCAAAACAGACAAACAAAAAGAAGAGTAGTTTTTAAACATATCACTGATCTAGTCTTTATGTTTTGTCTTTATTTTAAACTATGTAGAAGACTTGCTAACATATTGTGCCTGGTGAAGAGCCAGAGATAAAAGGTAATATACATTTGAAATAAATGGAAACAATAAGGACATTTTGCAGGAACACATTTATTCCCAAATGACTTTTAGGTGACACACTCAGAAAACTCATGCTGTGTTCACAATTCCAGCAAAAGATGCCATTCCTTCTGCTTCCAACACAAGACACTACCTTCTGCCACCTTGTGCATCAGTCTAGTTTAGGTTCCTGTTGTAAAGTACCCTCCTGGGAGGAGAATCATTACTAGGGAATGACACTATCTGTAGTAGTTACTTATTTTAAAACATACCTGAAGCTATTTTAGTATTGAAAGCACTGATGAAAAATATACCCAGTCCCACAGACTAGAGGTCAGGTTTTACAGACTGCGGTGCAAAGGGCCCCTTGATGGGAAGTCCCTTGGCTGTCCCGTGTCAGCCTTTGGGGCTGGGGAGCCAGTTGTCCAGTCCTGCACTTCCATATACTAAGAAGAGCTTCCTGGGGGTGCACGGCGAGGTAGACCAGGAGGACTGCTGTTGTCCTTGTCTCTGGAATCTTTGGCAGAAAGTGCGTTCATTACCTGGGGCTGCTGTAATAAAGTTTCCCACAGTGCACGGAATGAGTAGTGACAATTTATTTTCTCCCAGGTGTAAAGGTTAGAAGTCTGAGATCCAGCGGGGTTGCTTTCTTCCCTATGTCTCTGTCCCCCAGTTTCTGGTGCTTTGTCTTGTAGAAACCTCTCCCTGATCTCTACTTTTATCTTTGTGAGTCATTGTGTCTGTGTCCGAGTTTCACCCTTCTTCAAGGACACCACTAAAGTTGGATTAGATCTCCCACTCATGGCTTCCTTTGAACTTCATTGAAGTGTGGAGACTCACGCCCACCAGCAATCAATACCAGATACCACAGTGCCAGGCGTGGTGGCTCACTCCTGTAATCCCAGCACTCAGGAGGCAGAGGCAGGAGGATTGCTGAGTTGGAGGCTTGCCTGGGCTACGGAGTGAGCTCAGGGCCAGCCTGAACTACAAAGCGAGACCCTGTCAAAAAAAAAAGGAGGAGAAGTCTTCAAATAAAGCTGCACGTTTTGAGGTTCTGTAGATGAAACCTTTGACATATCCTTTTCGGGGAGGTACAGTTTAACTCATGTCCAGGGGCCCGATGGTGCCACGCTCAGAACTGGTGCTGTTACTGTTACCAGGGAGGAACCTGAGGAACCACAGTGAAGTGCCAGCAGTCAGTCTTTCTTCTCCTTCTGTCCTTTTTTCTTTTTCCTTCTTTTTCTTCCCTCTTTTTCCCTCCCTCCTTTCCGCTCTTTGTCCATGCCTCCTCCTTTTCTTTTCTCCCTCCCTCATTCTCTCCTTATTTCTCCTTCTTTTTTTTTGAGACAGTGTCTCGCTTTATAGTTCAGGCTGGCCCTGAGCTCACTCTGTAGCCCAGGCAAGCCTCGAACTCAGCAATCCTCCTGCCTCTGCCTCCCGAGTGCTGGGATTAAAGGCGTGAGCCACCACGCCTGGCACTGTGGTATCTGGTATTGATTGCTGGTGGGCATGAGTCTCCATGCCCAGCATTGTATGTGGTTACTGGGATGGAACTCAGGACCTAGCACTTACGAGGCAGGTACTGGAACCACTGAGCTAAAACTCCAGCCCTTCTCCTTTTTTAAAGAGTAAATGATCCATTTGGCTCATGGTTTTAGAAGATCTGATCTGTGGTCAGCTGGCTGTGAGGGAGGAGCATCATAGTGAAGGGTAGGGGGCAAAGCTGTTCATTCATGGCTGTGGGAAGCAGAGCAGGGCAAAAGTGCCAGTCTTTTTCTTCTTTTTGGTCAAGAGTGCCAACCTGGTGCCCGATGCAGTGGTCCAGGCCTATAATTGCAGCTACTTGGGAGATGGAGGCAGGAGGATTATGAGTATGAGCCCAGTTTGGCCAATTTAGGGGGAAAATAAATGGAAAAATCAAGAGAAAATTCAGTACAAGGATGCTAGGTCCAGTCAAATTGTCAAGCCTTTTGTGTCACACATTGCAATACACAATAAAAGTAAAGCAGTAGGGGCCGGAGATTAGCTCAGTGGTTCCGGCGCCTGCCTCACAAGCGCAAGGTCCTGAGTTCGATCCAGTAACCACATACAATGCTGAGCGTGGTGACTCACGCCCACCAGCAATCAACACCACATACCACAGGGCTGGGGGTGGTGGCTCACACCTGTCATCCCAGCACTCAGGAGGCAGAGGCAGGAGGATTGCTGAGTTCGTGGCGGCTTGCCTGGGCTACATAGTGAGCTCAGGGCCAGCCTGAACTACAAAGTGAGACCCTGTCAAAAAAAAAAAAAATAAATAAATAAATAAAAAAATAAAAGTAAAGCAGTAAACATAAAGCAGTATAATGTATACCTTGCGGGCTGGGGAGGTGGCTCAGTGGCAGAGCACTTGCCTAGTTCACTCAAGGTACTGTGTCCAGTTCCCAGAACTGGTGGAGAAGACAGTTAACCTGGTTTCAAGTCTTGGCTATAGCCACACGACCTTGATCAAGGCACTCAGTCTTAATAATCTCAATTTCTTTATTGGATAGCTGAAGGAAATAATATTGCTGTTCCCACAGAAGATTGCTTATTGAATAAATGGGAGCATACTCTTAAAACTTTCAACACAACTGGGCGTGGTGGCTCATGTCTGTAATCCCAGCACTTGGGGAGACAGAGGCAGGAAGACTGCTGAGTTCGAGGCTTGCCTGGGCTACAGAGTGAGCGCAGGGCCAGCCTGAACTACAAACCGAGACCCTGTCTCAGAAACAAAACAAAACAGTAAAACACCTTCAACATAATGCCTGACTTAACCGTATGAGGTACAGTTAAATGAAAATGTTTTCCTAGTGGGTGGGAAAAAAACCCCGGCCTTTTTGTTGTTGATTTGTAACTGGTAGAATTAAATCCTGTACAAATACATTTTTTTGGTAAATGTTTATTTAAATATGTGGAAGTGTGTCTATGTAGCTTAGGGCTACCCTTATTGGTTGTAGATTATTACTAACAAAGAAGGGGTTAAACTGGAAACATACATTGGGATCCTCAGAGGACATGCTAATGAAAATTCAAGGTACCAGGCAATTTTTTTTTTTTTTTTGAGACAGGGTCTCGCTTTGTAGTTCAGGCTGGCTCTGAGCTCACTGTGTAGCCCAGGCAAGCCTCGAATTCAGCAATCTTCCTGTCTCTGCCTCCTGAGTGCTGGGATTACAGGCGTGAGCCACCATGCCTGGCACTGTGGTATGTGGTATTGTGGCTGGTGGGTGTGAGTCACCACGCCCAGCATTGTGTGTGGTTACTGGGGATGGAACTCAGGACCTTGCGCTTGCGAGGCAGGGAGGTAGGCGCAGGAACTACTGAGCTAACCCTCTGGCCCACCAGGCATTATTTTTATAACTTTTATGTATTTGTCAAGTGTTTTATTTACAAATCTTTTAAAATTTTGACTGCTTCCAAAATATTTGACCATTTTTTTTTTTTTTTTTTTTGCCTCTTATGTGCAAGGCTGTATGCTAGAGGTCAAGCAAGGGAGAATTTCAGTCCCAGAGTAGGGATGGTGGATGCTCACGACAATAAGTGATGCGCAACTGTTCGCTAAAGGCATGGGAAAGAGAATTTCTCTAGTTGGGGAATTTAAGTGTTTTGTTTTTGTTTTAGTTTTTCACTGTAGAGGGTAAAACCAAATTTGACCAAGAAAAGAAAATGAAGAAGGGTAGAATTCCAAATGAAAGGAATGGCATATCCCAAAGTTTGGTTTGCTGGAACAATTTTAGTGGTGGTATCCGAAAGGCAGATGAGAACCAGTTGTAGTATTTTAGGAATGGTAAACTAAGGGATATGAAATTAGGACAGATACTGTAGCAGGAAGACTCATCTAGATGATATAGGATGCTTAGAGAACATAATCTAGTGATGGTAGAGCCTTTAGGGAGATTCCATAACATTCCTTTTGCATGGACATGGGAGCCTGAAAATTGCTAATGAAAGTTGGAATGCAGAGATAGAGACAAATGTGTGACACACTACAGAAGGGTTATCAATGGGTCTTGATGCATAGATACCACATATGAGAACCAAGGGTCTCTTCTGTGTTTTGACCCAGACCACCTGGGAGGCCTGGGTGCCATTCCTAAATGTAAAGAATGCAAGACCATGTTACATTTTGGATGTATTGACTTGGAATGGCTGGCGTGCCATTGATGGTTTTCAGGTGGATGCACCTAAGAAGACATTTTCACATGTGAGAGAGGTTTCATAAGAACAGCAATGGACTCATTCTTGTTGACAAGAGATTCACAGGATGGTTGAGTTGGGGAATCGATGCTGGCTCAAAGAAAACAATAGAGCTAAAAACTTCAGGGCCCCGGAAAGAAGAGAAAGTGAGCTTCAGAGATCAGAATGAGCAGTGCAGAATAATACAGAGGAGAGACTGTTAAGAAGGAAAAGCAGTGATCAGTAGCAATTGTGTTTTTATGAGGTTAAGGGGTTGATCATCTTTAGAAGAGATTTTGGCTAAGAGTTGGGGGGCTTAAGAATAGGGAGTTAAGGAGCCTGTAGGTATTTTTAAAAAGTGATAAATTGCTTTTATCAATTTTTTTTCTTCTGAAAATAGGCTAGTTTTTTGAAAAAATCATCAGGCATTATTTTTTTTATCTCTGAAAGAAGTTTTTGAAAACTCTAAAAGCTCAGATTTATAATAGAGAGTGTTCACCACTGGAAACTTTATAAACAATGATGATTAAATTTTGGTTTTAGTAACAAAGGGCCGGCTTGGCAAGGAATGTAAGATGTACTTAAATATTTTTGAAATTTTCATTTGGAGCTCTATAAAAATCAAGGGGCTTTTTACAGAGTAAGGCCTCAATAAATACTTATTGATCAACTGATACAATTTAAAAGTGAATTGTCAATTTTCAAAAGAAGTAACTTATTTCAGTAATAGCATTTGTGAAGCTTTGTTAACAAGAAGTTATTTTAAGTATAATTTAGTTTTCATGAAAAACCTTGCTTTTGAATACTGGTAGCTGGCTTTCTTCATAGCTGTTTACATAAAGCAGACAATCTTTGGGTGTGGGACCTATGTAAAAACAGAAAGTTGGCCTTTACTAAATTGGCTTTTTCATTTTTTTTTTAGCACTTCATTTCTTATTATTATCAATGATCCTGGGCTATTTTAAAATTAACATTTATCAAACTTCTACTGAGGACATATGTCGTGTTAGACACTACTGGTTCTGGGACTATCAAGACGAATGGTAGTGTTCTAATTCTTTAAGACATAGGCAGTTTACTGGGGGAAATAGAGATGTAACTTGATAAATCAAGAGTTCATCCACTGTTAGATATGAACTATATGCTCTGGGAACATCTAAAGAGGAGGGGGCAAGAGGAAGAAATACAAGAAAATCTTTTTTTCTTCAGTTGAGTTAAATATTTTCAGATAATAGCAACTAAAATGATTGACAACTGAAAAATTAGAAAATTTCATTTCCTTTATTATTTTCTGTCAATTCTGACAATATTTCTATTGCAAAAAAAAAAATCCCTTAGGGTTAGGGTCTTATAAATATAGTAACATTTAAAGTTACTTATGGAGTTAGGAGTTATGACTCCATAAAAACTGCAATTACAGTTAATTCCTTTTTACTGTGTCCATAAAGAGCAAATAAATAGTCACATGATAGTGTTTGAAATTTCTTTTTATTTTATTTCCCAATAGAGGGGGTATATGGGAAGGATAGATAGATAGATAGATAGATAGATTTATCAAGAACATGGATTATTTACATGTTTCATGTACTCCTAGAAAACAGATTTTATAACTTAGTATGGAACTTTAATTTGAAATAGGTAGTAATATGGATGATTGGAGAAGGTATTTGGAATAAAAAGAGCTGGATGTATATCAATTTTCAAAATGAAAATAACTCATAGAAATACTTATAAATTCTAGGTCACAGAGGTGTCACACCTCATTCAATATGATTTTTAACCCATCCCATTTTAAAATATTCTATATATATGCTAATTTGATCCACTCATGTAAAGAAAGTTTGTGTTATTATCTCTTTCTTTCTGTATAATGATTTTATTTTTTTTGGTTTGTCTTATCCTAACTACTTAACGGATACATAGTATAATAGTTTTTGTTGTTCTCTTATTATTTGGTAATTGTAATTCTTTTTTTGTAGAAAAAAGAGGAACATAAGGAGGTGCTTGTACTCATTGCCAAATTATTTTTGTCTATATAAAAGGATTCACCCAGGGTTCCTTTAATTAGGTAGTTTACCCCGCGCATTTAAGTGTTAGTTTTCAGTCCATTAACTCTTGGGCAGAAGGCGGGAGAGGCAGAGAGCTTATTAGGCCAGAGTGTGAGGAATAAGCCTCTAGATTTTATTGTTTATGGTGCAGCAAAAGGAGGGATAACTAGTTCCCTTTGATTCAATGTCAGCTGGTTGGAAAATGTCATTTCATTTTCTTATGACAGGTGAGCGCTGTGTCTGAGGGATACAATGAAGCAGTTCATTGTCGGTTTCATTAATGACAAAAAGCACCAAATACAGACACAAATGTATTTAAAGGGGTCAACCTGGAGGCAGTGCTTGTTTCTGTGATTGATATAAACAGTCTCTCAGAAATATGTTTCTGAATCTTGTAAGTTATAGTCTTTCCATGTGAGGGCAGTTTAAATGAGAGAGTATCATGTGAGGCAGAATTGATCCTTACTGAAATGCTCAACAAACATGAAGTATCCAGGTGAATGGGTCTAGGAACAGCATAAACGAACTAAAGACAGAATGTTAGTATTAGTAGAGGGTGGAGCCATCCCCTTGAGACAGGTGTAAATTCAGATTTAGGCTGGAAAGGCAGAGTCTGCACTGAAGGATAATAATGGTCAGCGAAACAAATGTGAAAGTTAAAAAAGCTTAAATGGACAATTAACAATGAAATTAAGTCTTTCATATTTGCAACTACCTGCAAATTGTTACATCTTTCTTAATTTATAATGTGCTTTAAATTTGTGAAGACCTATTTGAGAAAAATTTAAAGTTATTTAATAATGGTTTGAATTAATTGTAATTGGATGTAGAAATTGGCATTTGTACCTGCTTCTCCCGGGAATAAACAGCAATAGAAAATATTAATAGAAGTGTAGCCAAAGTTTCATTACAATTCCAGCTACTTCCCAGTAGAAATTATTAACTAAATTACTAAAAACAACATGAACTTTCTGGAAACATTTCTGAAAAAGAAAGCATATAGTAATATTGTGTGCATCTAATGTTTTAGAAAGTTTTCTCAAATTTTGTTGTGCTTTCCTGAAAAAGACTTGATAGTATAATTTATTGCTGTATATACCAAGCTGTTATGTTAATTTCAATAAAATGCCTATTTGCTTAGTGCTTTGTAGTTTTAAAGGATTTTTTTATGTTTAAACCCTGATCTTTTTTTTTTTTTTTTGCTTTTGAGACAGGGTCTCACTTTGTAGTTCAGGCTGGCTCTGAGCTCACTATGGTGCCCAGGCAAGCCGCCGCGAACTCAGCAATCCTCCTGTCTCTGCCTCCCGAGTGCTGGGATGACAGGCGTGAGCCACCACGTCCAGCATTGTGGTATGCGGTGTTGATTGTTGGTGGGCGTGTCTCCACGCCCAACATTGTATGTGGTTTCCGGGGATCAACTGAGGACCTTGCGCTTGTGAGGCAGGCGCCGGAACCACTGAGCTAACCCTCCAGCCCTAAAACCCTGATCTTTAAAAGTAGTCCAGTAGTGAGGGAATTTGGGTTTATAGATAGGGAACCTGAACTGAAACAGTAATAATTAATCATTAGGCTTTATAGACTCTTACACTACTGGCATTTGTTTCTCTCTTACTCAGACACTTCCTGCTTACCCTTTAGACGCTAGGAAATCCCCTCATGGTCTAGTTGCGAATCTTGTACTCATATTTTTCAATATCTGGTTCAGTATACTTCTCTGTATTTCACCTGAAATGCAGTTCAGAGTTACTTGATCTCATCATAATCTTCTTAAAAGGCAGAATTTGTTTTATAATAGAAAGATATATTTTTCTTTCATGCTAGCATTTTTATGTATATTAGCCTCCCCTGTCTGTGCTTTCACCTTCTGCAATTTGACTTGTAGCCATCTGAGATCTGAAAATATTAAATGGAAAATTGCAAAAGTAAACAGTCCATAAGTTAAAGGAAGCACCATTCTCTGCACCATATTTAAATAAATCTCAATCCATCCTACTTTATTCTGTCTGGACGTGAATCACCCAACTGCCAAGGCATCCACAGTATATATGCTGTCCATCTTTTAGTGACAGGAAGTCATTTTGGTGACCATGTTTACTGTGGCAGTTTCCGAGGGATTATTTTCATGTAACCCAGTGTTGCTAAATGATGGCCCAAAGCCCGAGAGTAGTGTGATACCGATAGCTTGGATATGCCAGAAAGAAGCTGTAAAGTGCTTCTGTTAGGTGAAAAGGTGAAAGTTATTGTAGATATGTGTATGTGGGAAAATCAGTGTATAGAATTGGTACCCTCTGGAATTTCAGATATCTGGTGAGAATTTTGCAACATGTCTTTACCCATGATGTGGTGGGACTCTCATTGCATAGACTTTTTAGATAATTGCTTTCTGTTTAAAATGTACATTTTTACTGGCCAAAACTTTTTACCTTATTTTTCAAATTAAAATTGAATTCTTAGGTACTTCTGAGAAAATGTTAAGTATGGTGATCTAAAAGATGATTTCTCTTTTAGGATCAAAGACAAATTTGAAATTTTTCTCCATTTGGCAATAGCTAGTTTCCTTCAAAATTTCTTACTCCATTTAATCAATTATTCAGTTTTTTTTTGTAATAAAACAGTAACCTAACTCAACTTTCCATGCTAAGTGAAACAAAGTAAGATGTCGAAGTTATTTACTTTAAAATCTGCTAGTGTTTAGTTATAGTAAATAAGAACAGCTGTAGTAAGTAAATAAAAATTACTACAGCTAGGGACCAGTAATTTGTATTGGTCAGGAGGAAGTACACTTAGGAATTAGTCAGTTTTGAGTGTCCAGTCAGTGGTAGGTGGTACCTTCCAAGATCAAAATGAACAAAGTGCCGTTCACTCTCCCCGTGTTTGTCCTGCTCCCTGAGGAAGAGACACCACGAGCTATGTTGCTAAGGGAATAAGGCATTCAGCAGGCTTCCTTGACTGCACAGAAGAAAGGGCTAATCCTCTGGGTGCGAGTTTGACAGGTCAAAGGAAAAAATCATGTTAATCCTCATTTTAAAGAACGAGAAGTTTTCTGTAGGGAAATGGGCATTTTGAGATCTTTTTGCAGAAGTTTTCAAAATTGGAAAAATACAGGCTATAGATATGTTCATAGACAGTCTTCTGCTGTGGAAATTCTGCTAAATACCTAATTGTTCACCTGCAGTTTTTTTCCTTCACTATTTTGAACCGTATTCCCTGGGCACAGAGAAGGTTGCATGGATTCTGTAAAGGACTTGGTATTTGTCCGTTGACCTGAACCCAGTGTTGGGAGGAGGATGGGGTGACTTGGGACCCTCGCCAAGGTGTCTAACAGAGCGAGACATAATCCTTTCTTACCCTTTTCCTGAATGTGTCTTGCAGAAGATGTAGGAGTACCATGGTGGGCATGTGCGATATTTTATTATTCCCTTCTGTGTTGGATGCAGTTTTATAATTTGAGTATTGTCTTAAATAGGCTGATTCTTCCTGTGTATCACCTTAATCTCCTTCCAATTTGGAGAAACTGAAATAACAAAAATTTGTGAACAGATTTTTCTTTTAAAGCTTTGAGTGTGTTGATCCTTTGTGATACCTACTTTTGTTTTGAATGTGGAGAAATGTTGGTAATTAGAATCTATATGATCTTAATGAGAAAGATTGAATTATAACATTTCCTTTTTTACATCATTTTAATAGCGTGTTAAAGTGGATTTTTTTTTTCTTCTGTTGTGGTCAAAGGATGTTTATGCTGATTACTGCGAACGGTGAGATTTTTATGTTTAAAGTGTCAGGGAAGGGATCTTAATTTGGTTTTCATGTTAAAGACAAGGGTCCTGTGAGTTCCACATTGCAGGCTGCTTATGGAAACAATGTACATTAGTAGAATTAGGAAACAAGTCACTTCATGTGCAAAACCTTGACCCCAAAATTCGGCTTATGGGATTTTCTTTACTGAATGGAAAGGAAGTTATTTTTTTATGTATGCAAAAAATTTTTACTGATCACCTGTTCTGTATCAGGAATTCTTTTAGGTGGTGTGTGCTAAAGGTGTATCCTTTATAAACCTTTTGTACTTAGGAATTAGGCTTTGGTAATTTTTTATGGTTATATTTCATGAGTTGTATGAGTTAGGTCACTTATACATACTTCTTAGGTATTACCATATGTAAAATACAACCAGTGTTGTAAAAAAAAAGTGAGAAAATCAACACAAATATGTGTTATAAGAAATATTCTAGAAAAATATAGTACTTAAAGCTTTATTAAGGTCTGAAATTTCATATACTTACAAACTGTTTAAAAAACTCACAATATTCTTTGCTTGTTTATTTTTTAGTGCTGATGACTGAATTTAGGGCATTGTACTGAGTTAAATACTCAAACATTTTTCTTTTTTATTTTGAGATAGGGTCTGACTAAAAGTAGTCCAGGCCAGCCTCCAACTTGCAAGTTTTTCTGCCTCAGCCTCTCAAAATGTAGGGATTCTAGGTGTGTGCCACTGTACAGAGCTTATTACTTAAAAGTATGACTTAAAATTACAAGAATTTAAAATTAAAGAAGAGCTTATGCACATACTTTTTTCCTCTCTTCTACCTCATGTCACTTACTGAAAACATGGTGTAAATAGTTATTGTAGCTGGTTTAGGCTAAGCTGTCATTGGATATTAATTGAAAAGCTTATCTTGTAACAGTGATTGTGTGGAGGAAAAGGATTTATAAACCCTTAAGTTCCTTAGGAAGTTTTGTTGAAATGAGGTAAGGAATTTATTTTAAAGTAATGGCTGAAATGGCTGTCTATATGGAGTACAGCTTGTCCATTTAATGGAACCTGTCGACAGACTCAGCTAACTCTTTGAGTGGAAGAGCTGCTTAAGGTGACATTAAATCAATTTAAAATGTAGAGAGAACTGTAATCCGATGGAGTTTTATTAACTGTCTATCAGATATGTTTTGTATCATGTGGAATGAGATGTCAAAGATAGTTAGGATATAACTTGGAGGTCATCTTTTACATGTGCTTAAAAGGCTGTCTCTGTAGTTTTATTGAAATCCATGGATCAGATGAGGTTGGATTATAATTCCTAACTAACTTAGCCTCTTTCTCTCCTTTTTTTCTTTTCATCCTTTTTTGTTTTTAATCTTTAAAGCCTGTATCCAGGAATATATCTCAGTGGCACTGTGCCTGCCTTGCAAGCATAAGGTCCTGATTTCAACCCCCTTGGTTAAAAAAAAAAAAAAAAAAAACAATTGAAAGCCTTTGGAAAATATTAAGAATTAGGTGTTTTTAAAATATAAGAACCAGGTGGTTCTAAATTTTTTCTTTTATAATTAAAGAAAAATAACTCATATCCCTAGAATAAATAATTTTAACTTATTTTTAGATTTAACTAGTAGGTATATAATTAACTTATTTGCTATCAGATTATAAGTGTAATTTTTTACATCATTCTATAGCTCAGATTTTCACAACTGTCACAGGCCAGATCTCGGTGTAATGGTGTTTCCCAGTATGATTTTGTGTGTGAACTCAGCTATATGTACTTAGACAAACATGTATATTTTTAACTGTTCTAGTGTCTCTGGCAGATGCTGTGTGGTCTCGTGCTGCCTGCTTATGCTGTTAGGGGACTCTTACAGCAGCCTGTTATATTCCTGGGCGTCTTTAATAGTCATTCTGTTGCACTGTCAAAATATCCTTCCTCTTACAATTTTTATATCTGAACCTTGTGAAACAATGTAGAAGTCAGCTACTCTCAATAGAAGGTGAAAAAATTTTCTCATATTCATGGCAAATGTCCTATTCCTAGTTTAGTTTTCCTTTTTTCTTTTAGTTAAATATCCTATTTGGTGTTGAAACCAGATGTATATCGGAGTACACAAGAAGTGGTAAATAAAAATGAAGATATTGCTAACGGATATAATCAGACGGAACTTTGTTTTTTTTTTAAAGAAAGATGAGGAGTCACTTGTTCAAAGTGCCAACTTTCAAGTACTGTTGTGAAACCCGCATGGAGATATTTAATGGGCACTTGGAAAATGAAGTCTATACCTTAGGAGAAATTTGGAGATAGAAAAGTAGATCTGAGTGTTAGCTGCACACCAGAGAGAGAGCTGAGATGTGCATGGGGCAAAGAAACAGGAGCTGGAGGAGACGGGTGGACATCGCCCTTGTGGTACAGGGTGTGCAGAAAGGAGCGAGGCTGGGGACACAGCTCCTGACCATGGGGAAGACCACTGGGATTTTCTAAAAATGACATGTGACATTTTTATGACATGTGTCTTAAGAGCAGTTTGGACCGTGTTAAGCTCCTCATTTATGTGCTTCCCACATTTTGATACTTTATCCCATGAGTAGGTCAACCTGAGGCACTTCAGTGTCTGTTGTATTACTTGAGCCAGTGCTTGGGAGTCACTTTCAGTGTCCCGGTCAGGTCCTGGCTTTATTTTTTTGTCTTTGCTTAGTTTAAATTCTTCATGATCATTTCTCTGAACTCTGCCATTTATCATATTTGCAATCTGCTGTCTCTTTCCTTTGTTCCCTACTTCTTTCTCCTCTTCTAGCCCACAGTCCTGTGCCTGCCTCACTAGCTGGCACTCGCACCCTCTGATTTCACTGAGGTTTCTGAGAAGCTTTATAATTTATCAATAATTGAAAAGCAGCTTGATTTATATTACTTGGTAATGGTTTATTTGGCAGATTCGTGTGTGGTCTCAGAATTTTAGAAACCCATGCGTGGTCTAACATGCCTCAGACTTGACTGATTAGTGGCTAGTTTCTTATATTTGAAGGTATTCAATATCATTCTTTTAATTTTGTAAGTTTTAGAGAAATATAAAACTCCTCTGAGGCTTGACCTGATCTTATGTTTAATGTTCACGGGCCTATGACAGCTCTTCTCACATTTAGGATAAAGAATTGAATTCACTATCATGTCTAAATTTTGAAGGAATCATAATAGTGAACGTTATTGTGGTCTACTCATGGATACTTCTGGTTTTACAGATGTTGGCATCTGCTCTGGTCAAGATAAATACATTTTTGCTTACTGTATCCCAGAAAGAAGCAGGGTTGAAAAATTGTAGGCCAAAACTTTTAATTAAGGGCATAATAAATGTGTAACCCTGCAAATATAGAGCCAATATATTTGATATGTTGAATCAGCCTGAAAGATAATACTGTTTGTTCCCAGGAAAGAATAATGGGCTTTATTAACTTTCGTTATATGGGATGATTCTTCACAGGTACATGGGTGCAGTAACAATGGTTTGAGAAAGTCTTTTCCTCCCTTTTCTTCCCAAAGTCTCTCTTCATCCTGTTGAGGTTCATATGTCCTCTTCCACAAGCAGATTGTTCTTATCTTTGCAGTTCTACAGCCAGACTTCTTCTGTAGCAGAAAATGATTAAACAAAATAAGTGTATTAAATTGCACAGATGAATAAATTTTGTCTAAAAGGAATTTGCCTATTTGCAAAGTTTTAAGGAGTTAATCTTAGAAATGCAAAATAAAAGTTTTGGTTTAGACAATATGGTACTTGGTGTAACATGTATAAACCTTTAAACATTAGGAGAACTTAAATCATTTCAAAATGACCAAACATGATAATAGCTAAAATTCATTCAGTGGAATTAAACTGTACTTGCAGAAACTTCATTTAAAATCAGTACATTATCATTGGTAGTTACTGCACTGTATAATAGAGCACCAGAACCTATCTCTTTGAACTATAACAGTACCTGCTTATCACTAAGGATTTTTCTTTATCTCATAAAAGTTTATTTTCTCTTTTTTACCTGGTGCCTAAGAAATTTTCTCCTTTTTACCTGGTTTCAAAGAAATTTTATCCTTTACCCAGAGCCATTATGTATTTATTTTATTGTTACATGATATTCTTTCAGGACTGGAGTCTGTAGCTTGGTCTGTTGGACGCAGTTTGTTCTGTATCCTATAATAATTTTTGAATGTAGAGTGACAGAAGGGTCCATTTGTGCTATTAAAGTCTATTGCTCTTGGCAAAGGAATCAGAGAATCCCTTTGAGTGTGTTAGCGTTTCCTACTGATGGCCTGTATGAATTGTGCTCTTTCATGTTCTTCATGAGGTCATTGGTGTCTTTAGTCATTAAACTCTGTCTCTCTCCTCAGTGAAGGAGGGTACAGGGAGGCCATAAAAGAAGACTCTGGTACTTTGGTTGCCTTATGTCATGGGCTTCCAGAGTTGATTAGGTGACCCTGGTAACTTAGCTTTCTAAACCCTCGTCATTTTCACACAGGCAAGTTCGGCTCTGTTGCAGCCACGTTCATTCTTGGATGTACTTACTGACCTTTATGTTACTGGAAAATTTTAGGGCTGTAATTTCTGTCTCTTGTATCTTGGGTGGCATTAACCATTGGTATAGGCAGCACATTTTACTCACACCTTAAACAGGGAAATGGGCTGGAGTTGTGTTTTCATGGTGAGTTATAGCCCTGATTTCCTGCCTTGTGTCTCATTCAGTGCTTGTCCTCTTTTCTTATTAAAACAGCCTTGCATTTCTTAGAAGTGGAATTTTAACATCTATACTTACAGACCTGTGCTGGCTTGTAATTGAAGATTAGTGCTGAGGCTAGGTCAAAATGGGACCTGGATACACTAATAAAAATATACATCGCTGATGATGATAATTTGGGTCACAGTTCTGTATTTCATCTATCGGTGTATTTAGCATATGACAAGCACTTAAGACAAATGTGCTGAGTGAATTAAAATGAAATGATATTTAGGTTCTGCGGTCGAAAGTTAATTTATATTACATATTATCAGTGCTGCAAAAAAGATGTGAGGATGGTATTTTATGTCAGGGAAAGGTACAGACAGATGGGGTTACTGAAGAAGTTAACAGGAATGTCATGCTTGTAAAATTTAGTAAAATTAGTGTGGGAAATTGCTGTTTACTAGGATGTTAGACGTGACTGCTGTAGATCGTATTATTTGAGACCGTCCAAATCGGTATTTACATTTTAACCTTCCCAGTTAAGTGAGGGAGAGACTAATTATCCTTGGGATCCCTGCGTTTCACTGTGACATAATTCTTCCTGTGATGAAGAAGAACCCAGAAACCCTTCATCAGTTGAAGCCGAGCGTGGTGGCATCTACCTGTAATCTCAGCCCTCTGGAGGGGAACAAGGGCATCCCAGGTTGGACCACAGCCTGGGCAGTTTAACAAAGTGAAAAAAAACAAAACAAAACAAAACTAAAAAGTATAGTGTGAGGTACTTGGGACCCATCCACAGTAACACCACAAAAAACAAAAACAAAACAAAACAAAAAAACAAGGGCGCTGTTTGTAGTGCCAGCTTCTATGTGGGACAAACACATTTAGACATTTGGAAACATAAGGGAGGGTCCACTTTTCTCACTGAGCAGGACGCAGGCACCACCAGAGTCGGGGTTTGCAGAGAGGTGGGGGCTGTGTGCCTGCTCTGAAGGGACTTTGGTTTTTCAGTTGAACAAAGTGCAGTTCTTGGCGGGTAGTTTTCCCTCTCACTGATGCTTCCTTTTCTGCTTTTCATGCGTTCTAAGGTAATGACTTCCTTTTCCACTCATTTCTAGACAGTCTGTCCACTATTTCTCCAATTTGGTAGAATGAGTGAAAGAAGAAATTTAGTATGGATTATAGAAAACCCACAAAAACCAAAAAGCCTAACATTTCTCTTTTTATGTATACTCTGTAAATATGATTATTCAAATAATGAAAAAATTACTCTATAGAAGATAAGCTTCAGAAATAAATTCTCTAATAGATATTTTGTCATATGTATGTTTCAAGTTTTATGGTTTGGTTATCTTTCCTTAATATTATTATTTTCCCAGTTTTTCATTTTCTAAGAGGAAAAAACAAACAAAAACTCCCTGTCAGGTTGCTGGAAATTACCCAGGTTTCTTCAATACCAGTAAATGAAAGAGTACATGTAAATAAATGATAATGACTTAAAACTTGAAGTGATGATAACAACTTCAAAAATTTATTTCAGAGTGGTGAAATCAGTGGGATAAGGCAGATAATGCTGAATTTACATGAACTTACATACACCATGTTGGTCAGATTTCTTTTTTTTTTTTTTTTTGAGACAGGGTCTCGCTTTGTAGTTCAGGCTGGCCCTGAGCTCACTATGGAGCCCAGGCAAGCCTGGAACTCAGCAATCCTCCTGTCTCTGCCTCCCGAGGGCTGGGATTATAGGTGTGAGCCACCACGCCTGGCACTGTGGTATGTGGTATTGATGGCTGGTGGGCGTGAGTCACCACACCCTGCATTGTATATGGTTACTGGATCGAACTCAGGACCTTGCACTTGCGAGGCAGGTGCTGGAACCACTGAGCTAAATCTCTGGCCCCAGATTTCATTTTTTAAGATTAGTGTTCCAATTCAATAATCTGATCTGAAATGTCTTTTCACCAAGTAGAAAGAATTGGTAAAGTAGCCTTCTTCTGGTTGGAAGATTACTATACGATGGTAATCTTGTTGCAACCTTTATTCATATGAAATTTTATAACAAGAGGTAATGATGATAGAAATCATGAAGCAGCAAACTGCCTTGCTTTTTTCCCACCTTAGAGTTTGAGGATTCTACACTGGTGTTCCAATAATGGCTTCATTGTATATGTAGTTTTTAAGTTTGTGACTTGATGCTACTTTTTATCTTCTCACTCTGTGCCTCTGAAGATTTTTTTCTGTTCTCTGTTTTAGAGTCCAAAGTATGATTTTAATGGTGTGCTTGAAAAAGATATTTTTAATTTTGCATTCCATTTCGAATCATTTACTCACATAAAAGGACTTGCAGAGATGGAGAACTTCAATTATGTTCATATGTAATTATGCAGCAACATTTGTTTCAAATCATTGCACATCTTTGGTGGGGGTAGCAAGTATTCCTTAATTACTGGCTGGGCTGATTTTTCTTTTCCCCTCTGGTTGGATGTATGTGGCCTTCCTGATGAGCTATTTGAGATTCTGTGTGATATGACCGTGTAACACATACTCTTGCTAACTTGGGCCTAGAATAGTTTCTTTGGTGACCAAAGCTGTGAGATGCTTTCAAGCACGTTGCCTGGAGCCCAATCTGTATTTGTGAAGTAACAGTATCTGAAACACAGCCCTTTCTTCTCTAATAATTTTGGATTTGTTCAACATAGTAGATGTTAAATTTTATGCATCTGTTTTAGAACTAGAGTAGATTTTAAGAACGTCTCATTTTCTTACTTAATGAGTATATGTGCTGCAAAAGAATGATGTCGATGATTTGAATCAAGTCATTTGTAAAATTACTGATGTTGTGACTTGAATCCAGCTCTCTATGCCACTGATGTGGTGTAGTTATAACACAGATGGCTCTGAGTGTAAAAAAATGATCGAAAGGATCATCAGAGGCTTGAAAATTGGTTGACAATGATCCTGGAATTAAGTGATAAGCTGGTTTTGTGTTGTGTTGGAAACCATAAAGGTGTGATGCATCCCTCTTTCCTCCCTCCTATGAGTAGAGAGATTTGAACCACATTACTTGCGCAGCTTCCTACCATTAAGCAGCTCAGCCCATAACAGTTAACAGTCCCAGTTTATGTGAAGTGCCAAGCTGTGACAAGATGCCGTTTGCTGGCATGCAAAGGTTTTACTGTTCTTTGTGTCAAAGACATTGCCTTCTAAATGTAGAAGGAAATACCTCTGTGGTTGCTGCGAAGTTTGGAGATAGGATTCAGTTCAAATAACCCATGTTTAATTTTATTTTCTTGTACAGGAGATTTGAACCCAGGGCCTTGTGCAGACTAAGCAAGGACTCTACCACCAGAATGTATTCCCACCTCTTTTTTTTTTTTTTTTTTTTGAGACAGGGTCTTGCTTTCTAGTTCAGGCTGGCCCTGAGCTCACTGTGTAGCCCATTATAGTCGTGAGTCATTACATTCAGCATTATGGTATAAAGTGAGTTTTAAATACTGAATTTCCTGACTACATTATAGTTTTATCAGCCACCTTTTTAAAAGATTTTGATTTGTGAGCCAGGCGTGGTGGCTCACGCCTATAATCCCAGCACTCGGAAGCAGAGACAGAAGGATCGCTGAGTTCAAGGCTTGCCTGGACTACATAGTGAGCTAAGAGCCAGCCTGAACTACAAAGTGAGACCCTGTCTCAAAAAAAAAAAAAAGAAAGAAAGAAAGATTTTGATATGTTTATAATTGAATCAGAAACATAATTGTAAAAGATTTTCAACGTTCTTAGAGAAATTTATAATCAGCGTAATACCTTCAACCTGGTGCTTGAGATATTTTCACGGTCACACTGCAGGAACATTAAGTGCTAGAAATTGAAGGAGATTCTGAATCAGTTTCCTCATCTCTTAGTTTTTGATGGAAAAGGCCTTTTCTTCCACTGTGCTGAATAACATCCACATTGTCCTCAAAGGATTTGTTTACCTGAATTTTGGCTTTAGAGTGACTTTTTAAATATGAATTTTTGCCACCTAAATTTTTTACTCTTGTGAATATTTTGATAATTGCGATATTTTGATATTTCCATGAAGACAACATTGATTTTGAGAAGCATCAAAGTAATACCAACTCTATAATAAAAATTACTATGAATACACATACTAGCAACTAATTTTCACAAATATCTGTTCTCATTAATCCACATTACTTAAAAATTATTCCACTAAATGTTTTACATGTGAAATTATCTTTGCTTTTTTGATCAGCTTTTTAAACATTGAGAGGACTGTGTGTTTCTATTCATAAAGCTCTTAGGATACTGCCTAGCACATACCTTGGGTCGTATATGTGTTCAGCAATCCTCCTGTCTCTGCCTCCCGAGTGCTGGGATTACAGTGAAAAATAAGTAAATAAATGCTAAGTATATAACAGCTAGTGCTATATAAGCTTGCTTATTCTTCAAGTAGAGGAAAAACATTATTTAAAAAATCTCATAATTTGAATAGCCAAATTAAAAAGTGAGATTTATCAATATTATATCCTTGATCTTTTCAATAGTTGTCTTTAATTACTTTGATATAATTCATGTAGTTTAATCTACCTTAATATAGTTTAACTCAACTCAACTCACATTCTTTTGAAAATAGAGTGAAAGTTTTAAATGAAAATATAAACTATATATATCTGGAAAAAATAACTGTAGCATGGTCAGGGCTGTGCTTAAGAATGACTGTGAGAATCACTTTATGAATGATGACACTTGTCATGATGTTACATTTATTTATATTGCTGAGCAAGAAAAAATGAAAACGTATTCCTTAATGCCTGTACTGGAAGTAGGTGCCAAATGTGCCATTTAAAGTTCAAATTGTGTTTTATTTGGCATTTGGTATGGTTTTAAGTTTGTTCATTAACCTGCATGTGTGGTATGCCTACCGTGTGGCAAGTTCTGACATTCGCTTTACAACATTTTAAATTAATTTTGAGACGTTACTTAAGTCCCTGGTGCATTCCAGGTACGCTTCCTGCTTACAAGAATAGAATGGTAGAAAAACAGTTAATCCCTGTCCTTATAGTCTTTGTAGTGGAATAAAGGAGAAAAATCATTAAATAATTACCCTTGTGATAAGTGCTATCAAGGCAAAACCCAAGGACTTTATTTAAAAATGCCAGGATGGCTTCTGAAGTCAACTGAATATTGAAGGATGAGAGGAAGTTGAGGCAGAGGGATCCTCTGGGTTTGTACAACCATCCAGAGGGGGTGAGAGCTCTGTGACCTTGAGGAGCAGGATTAAAGTCCTTCATGGCTGGAAGTTTGACCTTAAGGGAGAAGTAGCTTCAGATGTTGCCAGAAACATGAGAGAGGCCAAACAATGCTGAACTGTGAAGACACTATTAAAGTTTTTCCTTTTTGTTCCAACAGAAATGGGATACACGTAAAACACTTTAAAGAACAGAGTTACAAGATGAGGTGAGAGTTGCCAATTCACGAAGAAAGGAACTTGACAGTTCTTTTTTCTTTAAAAGGATTTCATTTTTTTCCCTAAATGTTAAACATAAAATTGGAAGGTTTAAAACAGCATTTCACAAATTTAACTGCACTGTCGCAAATTAAATTCTGCTCTGCTTTATAGCAGTACTTCTGTGTCATTCCCTAACACAGTGGCCTTAAAGTGTTTATTGATCTCATCTTTTCTTGGCCTAATATAAATGTCTCTGCAGTGTAAGTGAACTCTCTGTGTTAGGGCCTCCTTGGTGCACATTATATCTTACCATTTAGTGTGAGAATAGTTTATTGGTGACAGTGACACTAATTCACAAAGGCTCAGATGTGATATTGTTAGAATATCAGACATCATGGTGTTTACCTAGAGGGAAGTGTGTCCTGGTAGCCTTTTCCTTACCATGACATCTAGCTTGCCCTGATAATCTCCCAAGAGATGGTGCTATGTAGCTTTAGTATCAATTAGTTTTCTAGTTAGTGTATAATCAGAGGACTAAGTACTAGATTTTAGTTTTATGTGTTTAAGAAATACACGTCAGGGGCCGGAGGGTTAGCTCAGTGGTTCCGGTGCCTGCCTTGCAAGCGCAAGGACCTGAGTTCAATCCCCAGTAACCACATATAATGCTGGGCGTGGTGGCTCACGCCTATAATCCCAGCACTCGGGAGGCAGAGACAGGAGGATTGCTGAGTTCGCGGCGGCTTGCCTGGGCACCATAGTGAGTTCAGGGCCAGCCTGAACTACAAAGCGAGACCCTGTCTCCAAAAAGCAAAAAA
>PVIC010001636.1:0-52245 GCA_004025085.1 Thryonomys swinderianus | reverse complement strand
ACAGGTCAGGCTGGAGATTTAGCTCAGTGATTCCAGTGCCTGCTTAGCAAGCTCAAGGTCCCTGGTTCATTCCCTGGAAACTGCATACAACAATATCAGGCATGGTGACTCACACCCACCAGCAATCAGTACCACATACCACAGTGCTGGGTGTGGTGGTTCACACTTGTAATCCCAGTGCTCAGGAAGCAGAGGCAGGAGGATTGCTGAGTTCGAGTCTTGCCTGGGCTGCACAGTGAGCTCAGGGCTAGCTTGAACTACAAAGCAGACCTTGTCTCAAAAAACAAAAAAGAAATACATGTCAAGTGAAAAATAGAGAACACTCTTATTACCTATCAGTGTGGGGACTGGGTTTTAGAAGCTGTATCCATTGGAATACTTAGTGGTGGTCAGCAGTGGAAAAGGTATGTAAATATTGACAAATCAGAAACTTGCTATGCAAAAAATGTGAATTGCCCAAACCATATCTTTATTCATTGGTTGATGGCCATTTGGACTGTTGCCAAGATCAGCTATTATACAGTGTGTCACTATAGACATGGGTGTGTGTATGTTGCTGTGGTATGATGCTTTTAATTTTGGGGGGAAGATACCGAGAAAGAGAATTTCAAATTCAAGGTCAAATGGGACCTTGAGTTTTAATGTTTTGAGGGTTCTATACACCGATTTTGACACATGTTGCCCTAGTCTACAGTCTCAGCAACCATGGAGAAATACTAGTCTGAAATAGGAAAAAATACTCAAAGGAGAAAGCAAATTAGGGACAAAGGTGGGGAAAGGGAAAATAAAAGTATACTACTTCCTCGCTCACTTTTATACTGATAAAATTATACCTCTACTCTGCAAAAAAAATAAGAATTTTAGAATTATACTTAGCCTGTGATGTATTTTGCAAGTTTTAAATGTATATAAAACACCACCATTTTTTCATGGAAAATATTTAAGTAGTAAATTACAAAAACAGTTAGGTACACACTCATAGTTCTGGTATAGTTCGTGGAAGCCTAGGCAGGAGAATCACAAGTTTGAGCCAAGTTTGGGCAGTTTAGTGACCTAGAAATACCACGTCTCAAAATAAAATATCAAAAAAGGGGCTGGGGGGGTGCTCGCTTCGGCAGCACATATACAAAAATGGGGCTGGGGCTCAGTATCAGGACCCTGTATGCAATCTTAAAAGCAAAACAGAGCATAACAAAACTAAAAAAAAAAGAAAGAAATCTTTGAGGCATCATGCCAACTTAAAGATGGTATAGCATAGGATGGAAGTGATTACAGAGTACATCGGAACATATTTCCAAAAGGAAAGTGTTCTTGCAATCCAACAAACAGTGGAATATTTGTCAGTCCTAGGTGGTAGGTGGTGTATATGAAATATCAACTAGGTGTTGTTGTTGTTGTTTTGGTACCAGGGATCAAATGCAGGATGTGTTTTTGAGGCAGCTGTGGTGCCACTGAGCTACATCCCTGGCCCTCACATAGGTTTTCAAATAGGGTGTTGTTATTGTTTTTAATTTTGGTGTCAATAGCAGCTGATTGAAAGTAGCTTAAATGTTAAAGCATTTATTATTCAACAAGAAGTCTGGTAGAAAGTGTCATGTGTGTTGGTTTGATTTTAACCATCGTGCCAAGGACAGTATATTTCCTCCCAGGCAAGAGCGGTTTCTCGTGCATTTATAAGTAGCTGCATCCGTTATCTGTCAGTTCCTCACTGAAAGCCATCCACTACCAGGAAAGGAAGAAGCAGGAGGACTTCTGTCTTTTATTAGTGAGAATTGCTTCCCTTAAAGCATATGCAGTCTCACTGACTGGAGTCTGGACTGAGTGTCCTCCTTCTCCTGAGCCTGGCAATGATAGGTCAAGGGTAGTGAACCTTTGGGAGCATTCAGTAACACCGCCTACTGCAGTGTGTGCCATGCCATCAGTTCGCCACCGCTGGCAAAGGCGCAGAGTGCTGCATAGTCATGGACTAGCTGCATAATTAGCAAACTCAAATAGGATTGTCAGGATTATTCCATGTGATTTAGGGTTGTGTTTGATGGTCACCTTCAGGCCAAACTAATGATGCTGCTTTACTTTCAATGAAATGATCTCTAAAGCTTAAGCATCAATATTTTTATTTAATTTTTAAATAAACCAAAGGAGAGGTGAGAGATCTTTGTTTTCAATTTCATAATTTTTTTCCAGGTGAGGAGGAAGTCTTCAAATGGGCTGTGCCCTTTCGCACTGGAATGCTGGGCCCTTGATCTTGGCTCAATTCTTATTCTCTTTGTCAGTTTTTCTGTTTCCCTGTCTCTCTGTCTCTCTCTTCGTTCCTTTTATGGAATGTCATCAGTGTGGTATGTCCCCTGTAGATTTTGCTAAGACAGAACAGATTTTCTCTTTGCCTCCTTGGCCCTATGGCACCCTGAACTAGTGGCTCACTCTTACTTTGGTGTTCAACAGGAGATGGATACAGAGAGTGTTATATTTTTGCACTCTTTGCCATTTCCGGGTGACTTGAAGAATTGGATTTCTCTGTTTGGATTCTGATGTTAATAATCTCTTCCTTTTTGTAGAATCAAATATATTTGATGTCTCTGATTATTTTCTTGGGGCTGATTCATTTAATTGTGAAGTTAAAATTTCTAAAATGGAAGGTTAGAAAACATTTATGTAGGAAAGTTTCTAGCTCAATTCATCATTCTTCCTTTGTTTACCATGGCCAGACTTCATGTATAGTTTTTATTTGTAGCTATTTTTTATTATGTGTGTAATTCTTTTATGAGGCAAATTTATACCACAAATTTTCAGGCTGAATAAATACTGTATTACTGTGGACCATTTCATTAGCTATTTATATTATAAATTGTTATCTTAGGTATTTAATGTACCTCTGTATTTTGCTGTGTAATAACTTCTCCTGCATTATTGCCTAGCATATGTCTTTTGTATTCCCAACAAAATTTCTTTTGCAGAGCAATAATGAAGTTTTGTTAAACTCATTAATTTATAATGTTTAGCAGAAACCAAAAGTCTATTGAAAGGCACAAGTCTTCACTACAAATAAATAGTGTGCCATTGGCAACTACTAATATAAAGCAGCTTTTGAATTTGAGCAGAAAGTTTTTAATTTGTCTGCATTATAGCTTTAACTTAATTTGTCACCCAAAGAAGTGAAACATTTTTAACGGAGAAATGGGGGGGGATACAATAATGGATTAATTTTAGGAAATAACTGTTTTAGAACCAGATTTGAAATTCCATTTCCCTGCTACCCTTACCTGCCATGAAAATTTTGGGCCATGCTCAGGGAAGGCACCAACTGAAAGGGTTAGTTCTATCCAAGTTCTATCCGAGATGGCTTCAGTCTTTAGCACAGTTCTTGGTTGACTGTAGTTAGCCATGGTTGTTTTCTTCCAGAAAACAAGTCTCTTTATCCTTATACATTTTTTGTCTTCTTTTCCAAATACGTTGATAGACTTTATAGAGCAGAACATAGCATGTTGCCATATTTTTCTGAAATGTTTGTAAATTACAAAGTTATTTATTTTTGAAGGTAGCAAGTTGGAAAATAATGTGTTTCACCACAGCATCATAAACCAGTAAAACCAGCTGGAAAGATATTTATTGACGGAAGTAAGTGCTAATGCCATGTGAGAATCCCAGTAAGAAGTTTGATCATGTGCTAAGAGCCTCATTTCAATTTATTGCAGGTTATCTTTGAAATTACTAATAAGGCTATAAATTAGTATCAACTAAAAGTCAGCCAACAAATAACTTCTGTGTTTCAAAACTTAATTTAGGCTCTGAGTTGTCTCTGCTGTTTGTTGAAGTTCTTTCTTGAAGAGGTTGTAGGGAAACCACCCAGTGAGGTAGGTCTCTTTCTTTATTTTAAAATGTTTCCGTATCCACTCAGTTGAGTTAGTCTTTCAAGATGTAAGGTATATGGCCAAGTAAATCTGTAAGGAAAGTGAAAATCCCAAACAAATATGCCAAATATACAGCTGTTAATATGTTAGCTAATTGGAATATTGACAAATTCAGTAATGTATTCAAGATTTTTTAGCTCAATGTTAAGAAATTTTAATGTTGACCAGTGCTGTATCTTGACACTTCGGGCTGTTATCCATTATATACATAATTGGTTTCCAAAACTTGAGGCAGATATAGCCAAGTAAGTAAGCCTGGAGAATGTTTTTCCACTATCCTCTCTAAAACAAAACAAATACAGCAGAACCAGAAATGTACTAAAATACAATTATCCACTATTTCTCTGTAAGGCATATTTCAAAGCTTGAAGATTGGGATGAAAATATCTAAATTAAAAATGTATATACTTCAGTAAGGATTTAAATTGGTGTTTAACGAGGTATGTTTGCCACAGATTTTAGGGGTTATACACATAAACATTTTAAGGGTTGTTAAAATTAGTATATCAGATAATCCATGGATATCATTGCTAGGAAAAAGGCAAATAGAGTATAGAAAACAGAATGAGGCAACTTAAATGAAGCTATCAAATAGTAGTACAGTTAGGATATAAATACAGCAGAAATTATGGTGGATTTATTTGATTAATAGTTGGGAAACACTGATTATGATTATTTATTTTAGTAACGGTATCCTACAGAGATATAAAAATGTTGAATCTCAAGATTTAGAATACCTTCATAGTTTGTCTAATGTAGGCTTCATGGCATCTAGTCTCTTTGATCTTCCACCCTTGAAGAACATACTGAGTCCTGGAACGTTACCTTCTGTCACCATATAATATACACCAGTTAAAATTCTTTCATATACCCCAGTATACAGTTATTAATTCTAAGGTCTCAGTCTTGCGAATGACAAATATAGAATAAACCTAATCATTGCTGTGATAAAATGTCAATAATTTGAAGAAATCTATTCTGCCATTTTCCAATCATTTTTTCCTGAGTAAGTGTATCTTTTTTCTTCAGGTGTTCTCAGGTATGTAAGTGGCCCATGCCTGCAACTCCAGCACTGTGGGAGGGAGGGAGATGACAAGTTCTGCCTGTGCCTGGACAGCCTGGCAATTTTGCACGATTCTCTGTCTTTCGAAAAAAACATGTTGCTTAGTATGAAGGTCCTGGGATTCAGTCCCTAGTAACCTTTCCCCAAAGCTCTTAAAAGTGATGTGGTTCCAACGTGCCATTGTATTCGCTTCTTATTTAAAAGTTTTATAGTTTTAAGTTTTCTTCCACAATGACTTCCTGATATTTGAGTGAACTTGCATAATTTAATCATTTGGAAAAGGACTATATAATTTAATTCTTACAAATACTGTGAAGTGGATGATGAATTTGAAGTCTCCTCTTGGACAGCAAAATGTTATGTAAACTATCATAAATACTCATGAATGAATAAGTCAATAATAGTTTTGATAATAGCTAAGTAAGCGAAACTACTAAGCAGATATTTTGAAGTTATTATATCCTTACAATCTACATTCTAGCTTTTCACTTATGCATTTATTTATTTTTTTAACTGAAGCGTGGGTTCACACTCTGTGATTTTTTGTTGTTGCTGGCCACTTCCCAATGACTCACTTAACTTCCTTTTACCTCCAATTTCCAAGTATTTTTCCATGTATGTGCTATTGACTCACATGTTCCTGTTCTGTAGCTGCTCGGTTTGGACCCTGTTTTAGGTGTTAGGCTGTCATCCTTATTCCTACTAACTTAATCAGCTCTGTTTACTTTAGTTGGTCATTGCAATCTCTCAGGATTTTTTTTGGATACTGTACTCTGCCAATGTCATCATCCCTCTCTCCTTAGAAGGGTATCAGTACGTATTTTTTAAAAGTTATACACTCTTTAGAGTCTGGCTTTATTCACCTGAATATGATTGTGATGTACTCTCACGGTAACAGTTCTGTGGAGTGCTGATACATATGTATGTATGTTTGTATGTATGTATGTTTGTATGTATGTATGTTTGTATGTATGTAATGTCACTGGATGAACACCAGAATTGGTATAGAGCTGTTGTCTTCTGCCTCCCCTAATTTCTTCACTTTGACCTTCCTGTACCCTTACCCGAGACCGCGTAAACCTCGCCTTGGCCCACTTACTGGAACGTTAATACTGAACATAGCGGAGGTCTTATAAAACCCCACTTTGGCGGTATAGCCAGTGCCCATTCCATGCTAGTTGTTAATACTTTAAATACCACCCCTGGGTATAACATAATATGTGTGAGATTCAGTCTCTGTGTGGCTCCAACACCTCATGTCATGTTTTCCTTTGGTAATGTGGCAGAGTGAACTCTGAAAGTACCAGAACCATAGAGAATAATTTGGCATCATTTTAACTGTCTGTTTTTGAAGTTGTTATTTAAAGACTACAAGGCTTTTTGGTCAAGAGAAAAGTCAATAAATGTAGAATGCTCCATGGTGAGTTCCCTTCCGTTCCAGACAGCTTTCCAGTATGTTGCACTAATTTAGCATCATTTAGACATTTTAGTCTCTACTTGTAGTTGCAGTAGAAAAGGACCGACGGGAATTGATTGAAATATATTGTGCTGTTTTATTGTGCATTATTTTTCTTATAGAAAAGCCTGAACTTTAAAAAACCAAAAATTATAAGTCAAGTGTGGGCACATAGCCCCTCCTGTGCAGGGATCTCACACCTGAAGAAGGGAGAGTAGCAGAAACAGCACTGGAACAACCAGGCCCAAGATGTGATTTGTCTCTAATTCTGCCAGTTACAGTGTAAGCTTGGAGGAGAATCTTTATTTTTATCATTGGAAAGGTGGAGAAAATATGAGTGAAATCACATGATGTACATAAAAGCACTTTAGAAATGAGCATATTTTAGGAAGAGAGCTTAGAATATAAGCTTTATCTTCCTCCTCTTTTTGACACTTTGGAGTCCCCATTAGATCATAAGATGAAAGATGAGATGACCAGCACTGACTTTATTGTGGAGAGAATGTCGGTGTCTTGTCATTAACACATCTGTGAAGACGGTGGCTTTGTTATTCATGCCAAATTAATCTCCTACAATCATTCCCCTCCTTCACAATGACTAATGCTCCTAATCAGCATAAAAACAGTGTTAGTCCCAAAGTAGTTGTTTGGGAGCATAATGTCGATAATAAAACTCTGTTTCTGTTTGGAAGTCAGGCTTCTGGTTGGACACGCTTCCAACCAAGATGGTCATTTTCAGCATGTGGAGCCCATTAGGCCATGCTGGAGTTGGAGTCACAGCTTAATGTGCTAACACTGCATCTGTTTCAACCCTGATGATAACACCTGGATCAGTTTAGAACTTATGTAGAAGTTCAAGATATGGTCTAGTTACTTCTAAAACAGCTATTGATCTTTAGATGTGTGAACCCCACGGTCTTTCACATTCCAGACGAATCCTTTGGCATTTAAACCTGCTTATACCTGTATGCCCTTTCCGAAGGGGAAATAAAAAACATGTGTCCCCTCTAGGTGTTTTATTTTCACTTACATTTTTCTGCAGGGTGACAATAATGAGGTTGTTACAACTTTGTTTCTTTCACTTTGGGATGAATAACAAGGTGCCTTTGTGTTTTATTTGGGTAAACTTTGTCCAATATTCACCTAAAATGAATAGCTGATGGATTATTTTCTGTGTGTTTTGTTCAAATGTGTGCATAGTCACAGTCCGAGCCATTAATGACACCATAAGTAAGTCATTAATTCCTCTTGGGAGCCATGAAATGGACTGGCATTAAAAATTAAAGAAAGGTGATTCAGTTTCTAGACTGCACACCTTATCTCTGTGGCCTGCTAAAAGCAGAGTGCCAGTGCTCTAGAGCTTTGCAAGATGACTTTTCCCAGTGACCTCCTGCCTTTTAAAGACAGCAGAGTTTGGAGTTGCTTGTTAAAGTAGTAAATGCCCTTGGAGAGTTGGAGTGTAATTTTATTCCATTAGAAAGATTGAACTTCATTCCAGGATTCCCCCAGAAAGGAGACCATTAGAAGACAGGACAAGCCCAGCGTTTGAGTATGCCGGTCCTGTTACCCTTCGTAAGGCCACTGCCAGGGTTGGCTTTTCAATATAAAAACCTTTCTACTCTGAGTGCAGCGACCCTGTTAGAGGGCATGTCACCGCCTTTTCACACAGGGAGATAATGTTTCTGATTGTAAACTCTTTCAGGTTGTATTTTAGGACATCACAAGTAGAGTCCACTCATGGCCCACCTGTGCAGGGTTAGCTCCTTGATGAAGACAGTGAAGAGATCACTTTCAAATCTTATGTTGCCCTGTACTTTTTATTAGTAGAAATGCAAGATATTTAATATAGACTATCTTGTTGTTCAGAAATTGTTCTCTGAAGACATAATAATGTGTGGTTCAAAATGGTTGGACTATTTTCCTACCTTATGCAAGGAAAGATAGACTTTAGATTTATGGCTAAAAGTTCAAATTACAAACCACATTATAGTTTTTTTTATTAGAAAAGATGACTTTTAGTCAGAAAAATATACATAATCACTGCTCGTGTGACCTTGTATAATTTCTGCTCTTATAGTGAGACTTAGAATGTGCTAATGAGACTCTGAACTATAAGTCCTGTGACTTTTTTTTTTTTCTCTGTTATGCTTTTTGAACATTTCACTTAACCTTGTCTTCATCTATCCTGCTGGCTGAGTTACACTGCTGGGAATATCATTTTTGTGCAGTTAAATTGGCTAATGGGCTTAATTTATGATTAAGATGAGCACAAGTTCATGTGGATATAATGGGAAAGAAGAGGTTCTAGAGAATGTGCCAGGAAAAGTCACTGATACCAGCCACATGTAGTGGTATTGACTAACATTTAAAAAAAAAATACTGAGGCATTCTGAAAGGTAAGTTAGGTGAACAGCATGGGACAGTTACTTCCTAATCATCTATTGTGTGTCAGACACTGTACTTGGGGATTAACCTGGCTATCTTAATCTTCACCGACAACCATTTGCAGTTGAGAAAACAGAATCATTCAGCTAGTAAAGCCAAGAGAAATGATTTTAATCACGATTTTCTTAACTCACAAGCATGTGTGTGCATGTTTAACACTTTCCATGAATTTTAGCAGTGGTTTCAGATAAAAGATAAATGTAATATTTCTTCCCCCCCACAGATGGGAGTGAAAAATTAGATCTGTTATGCTTAGATTCCTCTGATTGAATACCATCTTCCACTCTTATGCTTAGGTTCTGCTTATTTATTTCATGTGTTGTGAATTTAATTAACAGTTACTTGTGTATTGGAAGTTTTTCTTTTATTGGCAATGGCTGGGGTGACAGAAATTGTATTTATTGAAGTCAGTGGTGCTCATGATTGAATAAAAATGATCTCATGGTCCTGATTTGGGAATTTCAGTTTTTTGGTGATCATTCAATTTAGTAAGCATAACTGTGGAGTGCTAATGAGAGGTACTACTCCTGTCCAACTGTTCTAAGTATGTGACTTTGGAGTCATCAAAAGGGTAAAATATGCCAGTCTTAACATTCTACTATTCTGAAAGAGACGTGTTGGTGCTTTATGTTTTAGTAGTCTGAAATCTAAAAGATCTGGTAGTTCTCACATTTAGCATGTGTACACTGAGTGCCTACTAGGTGATTTATTTCGAAGACAATAGTGCAAAAAGTATCAGCACTCACTGAAATCTATTTCTTCTTGATTGTTGGATGTTGTCAAGGAATAACATAAAGGCTCCACAATATTGTATATTGGAATGGCAGGAAATTTGAATGGCAGAGTGAATATCTTTTTTTTTCCCCTTGATTTTTACATGAAATATCTGTTCCCTTCCATGACAGCTAAGTTAGAGAGTTCTGGTGGTTTGTGGACCAAATGTTTGGGTACTTTGTGTAGGCTCATCTGTGTTAGTTTTAAATTAGATTGTTTTTCTCCTTGCCTATCTGTTTCTCATCAGGGCTCATATATTCTTGTGTCCAAAAAGGCTCTCTGAGTTAGCTATGAGGGTGATTTTATTGCGAGGATGTCTGTGTATCCTGTCATCACAGGCAGCCCTGGTGAAACTTCTCATGTTCTGTGTGTATGTTGCTGCTCTATGTTCAAAGTCTGATCTTTCTCAGATGTATGTATGTGTGTGTGTATAACTCTTTTATAGCTGAACAGAGATGCAAGCAGCACAATTTTGGCCAGAATATGTTTCCTATTAGATGCCATGGATGAAATTATGGGTTACTTTGGGGCTTTTATAAGGCTGCCTCTTTCACCCGTCACTGGAAGACAACTAACACCTTCCTTTGACTCAGTGTTTTCCAGGATTCCTTAGTGTTAAAGAAAGACTTTCTTTTGGAAATATAGAAATTAAAAGAATATGGTAGAAAAGCATTTTTATAGCTTTATTGAGTCTTGAGGGCAGATATATGGATTCCAGACAAAACGCAATAATAGACCAGGATTTTACTTTCAAATCACCTTCCCAGCACTTCTTACTAGAGATTTATTGTACATGTGGAAAAACAGGCTGCTTTGAAAGTTAAATGGAGTAGTTTGAAGGATAGCTCTTTCTGTCTCTTATTAAATGTGAGCTCTTCTTTAGTTAACTTATCTCTCCAGCTTGGATTTTCCAGTTTGTGGTATTATTGTAAGGATAAAATGAGATAATGTGTATGCTTAGTAAACTTCATCAATTTTAGTGTAAATATGAAGCACCACTAGAGTTTTATTATAACTGTTTAATTAGTATTAATGCTGTTATGTCTTAGCCACATTGGCATGATCAGAATTTTTCACTTCCTCTAAAAACCTGAAAAAATTCTAGCACAACTGAAAATAGGATAGGATACATCTTAAATCCTATTTATACTAACAAAGGAGCTCAGGCCATTGGCAAAAATGGAGTGTGGGACAAAGTATTTGAGAAATGGAGCCTGTGTGTGAAACATGAAATGTAGTTTCCTGCAACTCTGAAAGATAAATAGGTAGTGTATGTCATTGTATATGGTTATCCTTACGGTGTAGCATGTAGGAGTTGGCTAGGGCCCTTATAAAATCATAGCACGATCAACAGACATTTATTTTCTCACAGTTCTAGAGGCTGAAAATCAAGCTTATGGGATCGGTAGGTTTGTTGTGCCTGTAGCCTTTGTCTTGGTTTGCAGATGGCCTGACCCCTCTATCCTCAAACTGGTCTTTCCTCTATGACACTGGTCTTTCCTCTATGACATATCCTTCATGTCTTTCCGTGTCCAAATTTTCTTTTGTTAATTGGACACTGATCAGATTGGAGTAGTATCACATGAATGGCATCATTTGATTGAATTGATCCTGTTTCAAAATATAGTTAGTCGCTTTCTAAATTATTACCTCCATGTGCATGGTGGGGACAGATATCATTGACCAAAGCAGAGAGAGGAATAAATGAGAAGTTGAGGCCAGGATTCTAGTGGTTTCTCTGATGTTTTCCAACCTTATAGTCTCAGCAGGACTGTTAACGACTCCCAGCCCTACCTGTCCATGCCTGAATCTTATTCGGAGGCATCACAAGGACTGAAGAAAACCATGAACGTGAGCACGTCTTGTAAAATGTAAAATGTCACAAATATAAGGTAGTATTATAATGAAATACCTGTGAGGGCTCCAATGGCAGCATGTGGAAAAATTTAAGTTGAAAATGTGAAGGATCATTGCAAATATTTGGCTGAAATCAGCTTCTCGGCTGTTCTACTTGGCTGAAGGAGAGGTGTGGATAGAGAAAGGTGATTTGGTTAAGGCTCAATTCAGAAAAGGCCTTAATTAGTTGAACAGATAAGCCAAGCATCTAGATAATGCAACCTGAAGGTCTTTCCATCCCAGTTTTTCTTTTCTTAGAGACTCTTAGGTTCTCTTTTTAGAAATTTCCTTCCTAATTTTCACAGTCTGGCAGTGCTCAGGCTTGGGGCTCTTGGTGGATTCATAAGCAGTGGTCCAAGCGAAAAGGCACTTGCCCCATTCACCTTACGTGAGGAGTATGACTCCTTTTCTAGTATGTGACTTATTAAAAGAATAACACAGTTCTTGGGAGGTTGGGAATATCTCTGTGTACTCTGGTGTATCTGTTGTGAGGTTTGTGCTGAACATTTACATTGCAGACAGATATTTAACTAACTAGGGATATTCTCAGCTTGCTACGGGTACCATTTAGAGTGTGGAGTTGGAAAAGCAAATCCTTAAGTACAAAGATTACATCCTCTTTAATTCTGCAAAAGCACATAGGACAAGACCATGTGCAAAATAGGTGTTCTCGGAATCTGATGGTTCTGTCGCCTGGAATCTAGTAAGTGATAGAAAACATTCTTTCTTGAAAGTATTGGACTTCTAAGAAAAGTTCAATCTGATATTTATTACAGACCTTAAATAATCACATTGACAATTTTAATATAGGAATACCATGAGTAGCATGTAGTACTTTGTAACATTACAGACACTCGAGATGTTATAGGAGAAAGAATATGTAGAAAGTCCATAACAATAAAAGTACTTTTTATATATCTATGTATTTATGAAAACCTGTAAAACTTACTATGCACACATTATATAAACCACTGTACTAAACAGATTCATATATTTTATTTAAATTGAATGTGAGGAAGCTTCATGGTGCTTCTCCTTGTGGTATTAATTTCTCTTCTAGAAAATTAGAAAAAAGATATTTTCATTAAGCTTTGAAGTTCAAACTCTGACTCAGTTTAGTATACGGGGAAGAAGGCATTATATGGATATAATAACCAGTGTAGAAAATGATATTTTTCATTGTGCAGATTGTAAGGAAATGAAAGATACTTCAAATTGCCAAGGACTATATTAAGTTTGAGGACTCTTTTAATCAGTGAAGTTAAATGTTTGGAGTGTGCTATTCCTGATATTTTTATGTTGTTAATTAAAGCATCTTTGGGTAAATGAAGTTTTAATTTTAAATGATAACCTTTCTTTACACGAGGGATTAGTTATCAGGAATACATTTTTCTCATGGACATTTCTTGAAGAAATTTAGAAAATGACAATATGATTTTTCTGAGGAATTAAACATACTTCAAAATACTGGCCAGGGTTCCTCTCTCTAATTTCTTCCACTAAGAGAAGACACTGCCTGGGAGAATTCTTGGGCTGTGGAAGGAGCTCCTTTATCCATGGAAGTTCCAGGAGTATGAATAACTAACACCTTGGGAACTTTGATTAGCTGTAATTAGAGCCATCACTGAATTGAAATTTTACCTTTCTTGACTTTTGGAGAAATATTGAAGGCTAGGACAGAATGGCTATGCAAGTATTATTTGTAACTTTACTGCTTATAGGAAAATCTTCCAAAAGAATAGAAGGATCCATTAAAAGTATTCCATTAGTTGCAAGGCTTTAGCATTCTTAGATTGAACTTTGCACTAAGTTAGCAGTTACTGGGGGCCTTCTCCCTTGGATATTTGACAACAGGGTCCTTGTTGTTTCTTGTGATCTCTTTTCATTTAATATCTAGACAGTGACAATTTATCAAGGGTCTGTTGTTTAGAAATCATCATTTCTACCTCTTTGTAGGAGAAGATCAAGATGGAAACAAACCGAGCAAAGTGTTACAGGTGTGATATGTGTGTGCTGGATGTGCAGTGCCTTCCATTGTTTCCATGATTTAGAGGCTCAGCATTGTCCCCAGCATCCTAGGTCCTAGCCCTAAATTTTACTTACTTTTATCTTGGGTTCCTTTAGGAATCTGAAATGTAATTTCTTATCCCCAAACTTTAAGGCAAGCTTAAAGTATTATAGTACTTTTCTCTGTTTCCTTAATCTGTTAGCCTAGTATTTGCATATTAACTGGAGCTTTCTAAATATAATGGCTTATCCCTAAAGAGGAAGTCTAATGAAGGATCATAGGTTAAGCGGCAAATGAGTGCCAGAGACTTTTGGGTAAGCCAATTAACCCGATGGTTTTTCACAGTTAATTATCATTGTGTGAGCAGAGGTTAGTGCCCACAGTAAGTGAACTACTTTTACACAAAAGTGAAAATTCCCTGTCTACTAAAAAACAATCTAGATTTTTTTCCAATACGCAAATGTGTTGTATCAGTACCAATCATCTCTAATTAAAATTCAGTTCATCCAGTGTGTATTGAAGGCCTACTGTGTGCCGGGATCCCACATATTTAAAAAAAAAAAAAATGCTTTTCCCACTTGTGAAGAGTTAGTGCGCTGAGGAGATAAAGGAACCTCAGCAAGATGAGTCACACTCGAAGGCTTCCTGCCCAGCCCCCACCCTGAGACCGCCCCTAGTGTACGACAGAGCAGTGCTGGTTCTTCCTGCTGCTGCATCCCTCAGAAGTCGTTGCAGTCAAACTGAGCTGATGCATTTTCAAATTTACATTTTCTTCTCCCTCATATTTTTGGCCTTTTTTTTTTTTTTTGCATTCCTGGGGATCAAACTTGGGCCCTTGTGCTTACAAAGTTGGCACGATGCCACTGAGCTGAGTCCCCAGCTCTCTCCCATGTTCTTTGACTATGTTGATTGTTGCCCTGGAAGCAAGTCCACAGCTCTTTCTTACTCCCTTCATTTATCTCCTGATGTGGTCAGTCTGTAGAGTTGCTGTTCTCCTGGAAGCTTTTGATTTTCTGAGATGGAAGGAGTCCGTTTTATGGCCTCCCTTGGTGGTCAGTATTTGTGACAGAATAGTATTTATGATGCTGTAGGAGTGAAATTCCCTGTAGACCTACTGCCCTCCTCTACTGGACTGAACGTTTCCCAGAGTTGGGGAATTTACTTTGCCGACCCTACCATTGTGTGTTCTTTGTGGTGCCCATGTCACCCTGAATGGACAAATAAATGAGTGAGTGCATATGTCATTTTCCTATTACAGAATCAACCCATTTTACTGGGAAATAATTTTCAGTAGGGAGTGTGGAAGAGGGAATATTACAAGCATTTGTGTACCATTTTCAACATATACACTTCTTATTCCTTCTGAAATATCTCCATGTGTCATTCCATTGAAGATCCTTGATATTTGTAATTTTCACTGAGTCTTGTTAATGGGAATGTCTCACCATTGAAAATCAAAAGTAAACATATTCTCCAAAAATAGCTAGGAAAGGCTTTGGGAAGGTAGAAGTTTGAAGAGGAACCTGGGAATGGGAGCCAGAAGCATGTCTGGAAAGATTTAATGGCTGAAGTACAGCAGTCTAGGGAGAAAGAAATTGTGCTAGCTGGGGGCAGAGATGCTGAGAAGCTTTGCTGATAGTAGGATGTGTGTGGATAACAGGAGTGAGAGTCATAAAGGAGAAAGCAGTGAATACAGAACAACCTGTAAAGGATGTGTATGATATAAAGAAATGGGACATGGTAACAGATTTTTAGTGTGTGGGTTAGAGTTAGAGTTAATGGGTGAGGAACTCTTTGCATCTGTGTATGTGTCATGGATCAAAGTGGGACTGAAAACAGGCAGGAATAACTATTGAGTTCAGTTTAGTAATATTTATCACATGCCTAAAATTCATTGAACACTGGGAGAGAAAACATTCTGCCTTTCCTGAAGGAAACCTATTGGCTAATGAGGGAAGAGGAAAATGACCAGGAGACTGTAGTAAACCTGCTAAGCTGCTGAGACAGAGAGCAGTGAAAGCTAGAAGGAGGGCAGTAGAAAAGGGAAGGGAGAGGCAGATTGAAGGGAAACTGGCCAGTTGCAGTCTGTTTTCTGATGTCCTGAAGTGCTTTAGTGTCCTTAACCGATTTTTAAATAGGCACAGGAGCAAAGTGCCCATCTTTAGATGGAAGTGATAGAATAATGCTGGTACTTAGTGTGGCGCTTGGTAAGAGGGAGATCATTTGTGGGAAAAACTAGTTTGGATTCAGAGTTACCAAGCATAAGGTACCGAAGGACAACTAGTAATAATAATTACACAGAATTATATTACTTAGCACTGTTTTGGTTGCAGATACTAGAATAGCAGCTCAAACTAGTTGATAACTAACAGACTTATTGACATAGTATTGGCTTTGGGCATACTAGGTCCCTTTACTCTAGCAAATCTCTCTTTGTCTTTTTTTTTTGCTTTTTGGAGACAGGGTCTCACTTTGTAGGTCAGGCTGGCCCTGAGCTCACTATGGTGCCCAGACAAGCCGCCGCGAACTCAGCAATCCTCCTGTCCCTGCCTCCCAAGTGCTGGGATTACAGGCGTGAGCCACCACGTCCGGCATTTCTCTTTGTCTTTTTGATTTGGCTTCTGGTACGATGGCTTCCCTATCTTGCAGGCCCTGTCTCTGAGGAGTACTGTAGTAAAGCTGGGATTTTATCTCATCTTAAGAAGAAGGTTCCTTTCCCACTTCATCATTGATGTCACGATAACTTTGACTAACCTGGTTTGCTCCTGAGATGCTTTTGTGGTCAGGGATGGAGATGGGAAAACAAAACGGATTAATTGGCCAAAACGTGTGACCATTTATCATTGGGTAAGGGCAGTCCCACCCTGGAGAATAAATGTGGTCTGTTCTGTAAAGGAAAAGGGGGACGTTGATATTATGAACAGTAGGAGAGATGGATTCACATTTGGGCGGAGATATGCAAAAGAGATGCTAGTCAAAGGGATGGGGATTTAGTTCAAGTGGTATAGCACCTACTTTGGAAGCACAAGGGCCAGAGTTCAATCCCTGGTACCACCAAAAAAAGGCAAAAGAAAAAAAAAAGATGCTAGTCAAGGAGAGGTAAATGGAGCTAGTCAGGAAGAGAGGAAGAGGAAAAGCATATGGTATTAAAGACCGAAGGTAACACGGTATAAATGCTTAGTATCTTCTCATCAAAGTGTCCATAAAGCTCATAGGAATTTTAAGGGAAATACTCATGGCCATGTTCTATAGATTTTGAAAGATGCAGATACAAAATACATGAATAAAGCAGCACTGTTTGTGTTGGTGGCTAGCAAGAGTTGTTTGCAGTCAATAGTAACAATAACAGCAGATGTGTATTACATACGTTATATTGCACATATGCATGTGTTACATTGTGTTAGACATGCACGTTATATTAACATACCAGCATCCCTTTTGCTCATTAATTCACTCCTTGCATTGGTCCTATAAGGCAAGTACTTTTATATCCGTTTTACAGATGAGGATACCAAGGCACAGAGAGGTAAAGGAACTTTTTCAGTGTGTTCCCAAGTCAGTGTTTCAACAGGCATTGTACTGGCCAGCTGAGCATAGTAGCACATTGACATAAGACAGGCTAACCAAGGTCATTCTTCTTTTCTGTCTTGCAAAACAAATTGCAAACTATCGCTTTTTAAAAATATAAGGATTGGCCTATGTTTACTTTCCAAGTACAGCAATCAGAACCATATCAGAATAGCATACTGTTTGACATTTGAAGAATCTAAGCATCATTTCTGCAATGAAGGGCTAATGGTCATCATTGTGTGAGTGTGTAAGACTGAAAAGATCATCGGGCAGAAAAAACTAGCCTAAGACACACATAGGCGAGTCTGGATGGCAGTGTCACATCATACTTCAGTTCTACAACAACATTGGCCTTTGTCAACATTTCTTAAAGGTAAAAAAAGCACAAGGCAGCAGAAACAGAACTGCAAATGAACAAAACTGGAAACACATTGGGACTTCTGTGAAGACTTGAGAGACTATATCTTTTTACTGCAAAAGACAGTCCGGCCCTGTGGTCTCAAGAGAATTCTGCCTACAATTGTTCCTTTCTCCCATCTGCTACTGTGATTTTCTTTACTTTGTCCAAAGTGGAAAATGGCCTGAATGTCTCTGAATTTTCAACACTGAACTTTTCATAGAAGCAAACCTCAGAAATTGTATCAGTGTGGAATTGTGTTTTGTGTTAAGGTGTTTCATTAGCTGCAAAATAGCAGACAGAAAAGGTTTCACTATTTCCATTTTGGACTCACAGAAGAAAATGCAAATGGATCGGAATCTATTATGTTTAGTGTTGAATGACTATCCTTACTTCTGCTCCAACTCTATTAAAGCTTTTTTTTTTTTGGCCTGTATCTTTCTAATATGGTGTTGAGGTGGTGTAAGGCATCCGTTATCACTGACTTGCATATGTGACATGACTTATATATTAAAGCCCAGTATAGTTTAGCACTGAATTTTTTGCCATAGTATTCATTGGTTAGATAAAAACCTGCTTAAGAAGATAACACTGAAGACTTTTATCATACAGAAGGCTCCCTCAGTGTAGTAGGTTTTACACATGGGTGAGGTGTTTGCTTGCTCTTCTATTTTTGTCTTAGAAAACTCATTTGACCTTTAAATTTTTTTCTGCAGTATAAATTTAGAGCTAGGCTTCACAGTTTTTCTCACAATGAAGATATGAGATTTATTAATTTTGTTCTTTGTTTTGAAAACCTCATTTTGTGAGAGATGTAGTCTATCTTGTGGCTGCTGCAAGTTACAAGACTTATTGCTATAAAGATAATTCAAGTGGCTTAGATTTTTAAAGGTTTTATTTTTTCAATAAACCTTTTACAGAGTTGGTTATAGTACTGACCTAACAGGGAAAACAGGATTAGAAAAGAAAGAAAAACTAGCGAGGGAAGATAGTTCTCCATCCTTTTTGAGTCTTCCATTGAAAGAGTGAAATATGGTCCTTCCTAGCTTTCCCAAAATGCTTTGTCACCGAGCTCTCCACTGCCCTAACTTTGATAGTACAAAAGTTTCTGACACTTTTCTTTGATATTAGAGATACTCACATCAATATCCAGGATGTCTAGTGGAAGCCAGTTAAGCTTCATTTTGAATTATTTTAAATCAGCTCTGACAACACTGTTTGGCAGTTTGGCAGTTTTTCATATTTCTTTTAAATTTTAATTATAACCCATCAAGTCTTAGGCAATTACTTCTGGGTTAGACTCTTGATGAATGTCATAGCAGGGTGTTTTAATTTAATGGATCCAGAAAAACATCTGTTTCTAATATTTTAAAAGCCAATTTATATGGAAATTCATTTAATGCACAGTCAATACATGGAGACTTGAAAAATCAAAATGGAAAATCAGACTGCTGTGTTGTGCTCAGTCTCTGTTAACAAAGGATTTCTCTTATGACTGGGTTCACTTGATACTTCTTAACTCTCAGAATATCAGAGTTTAGGAAAAGATAGCAGTTTACTTCTCCCATGTGAGAAGTAGGAAGATTGTCAGCCTCAGGCTGCTGTGATGTACCATAACAGAGGCTCAATTTCCTTCAGTCTTCTTTGTTTTGGCATGCAATTCTTATCCCTCAGGACACCTTATGGCCAAGGTGTGTGTGTGTGTGTGTGTGTGTGTGTGTGTGTGTGTGAGAGAGAGAGAGAGAGAGCTGGAGCTCTGCTATTCTATGTATGCTTCATACAGCAGGAAGGAGGTAGGGCCAAGGAAAGGGCAAGAAGGTAAACGTTTCTCTTTAGGGACACATTCTTGGAATAGCAGCCCAGGGAGATTCACATGACCTCATGTAGCATCTAGGGTGGTACGTCTGATAACCACATGCTCAGCTAAAGACTACAATTCTATTAAAATGGAGAGACTATGTATTGGAGAACAGAGAACTATCTATAGAATGTAGCATAATTTTCAAGGCATGTTCTTAACATACCTGCCTTTTGGTTAGTCAATTCGTTTTTAGGCATAGATAATATACATAAAAAGACCAGCATGGTATTTGGCAAACTATAGATAATCATCAGTTACTAATTGATCTGTTTTAATTCTGATCCCCTAAATGTACTGAATTTCCAAAACTGAGGATCAAGCAGACTTTAATCAGGGACTTCATAGATTGTACCCCAGTCTTCTTGCCTGGTCTACTATGAGAGTAAAGCACCTAACAGGATGAGATGTCCTCTGTACTAGGGTGTTCAGAAGGCTCACACACCTGTAAAGCAATGTTCTCTACTTCTCTATACAGAAGAAAAATGAAAAATTGCAAGTGTTTGTTAAGTGATTCTAATTAAATCTGACTATTATCACAGAAACTGAAGCTCAGATAGGTTAATTAAGAAGCAACTTAGAGAAGCTATTGAAAACTACTATTCCGCAGTCACTTGTTTCCAAGTGGCACGTTACCTGTTCTCACTCACTGAGTCACTCTGGTTGGATTTCTGAATCTTGGTTGCAATTTCTTGTTCAAGTTCAGGCAATAAATTTACAGAGCTGGAGCTCGGGAATGTTTATTTCCCCTTAGTCCCTCAATCAGGGCTTTCTTTTCCAACCTGAATTTGGCAATATTTATAGGGAAGTTTTCTCTGATCCTAGCTGCCTCATAGCAAAGGGCAGAACTGGTGACTGAGCTATGGGTGGGTGCCAGGGGCAGCCTCTTAGCATATAACCTTTGTAGCCACATTTTCCTGAACTTCCCTGAGCAGTTCTGGTATCAGAACAGGTAAGAGTTTTCCAACTCTGGAGGGTCACTGTCCCCTCACCTTTGGCCTCATGTGCCTCTTCTGTGTTTCTGCAAATAGAGCAGTAGGTGAACTGTGAACACAGAATACCCCAGAGTCACCCGGCTCCCTGGGGGCCTCTAAACTGACTCACTTACATGCAGTCTTCACTGAGTGTGCCATATCCTCATACACAGTACCGGTAGTATTGATTTGGGTCTTCAGATTGACTTTTACATTTCTGACAGCTTCATTCAGAGCAAATGTCTGTAAAACTCATTACTGATAAGAAAATTAACTTTTCCTGCACATACACATTAAATTAAATATAAACATTAACATTTTTATAGGGTTTATCTTCTTATACAATCCTGGTGATATGTGCATCCCATTGGGAAACCCAGAATAGTGGGGAAAAAAAGTACAAGCTGTAAAGTTCTCTTCTGCTTTTCCAAGCTTGGGAAAGCTATTAGTTTTCCTCATGTATAATTTCTTCATCTGAGAGATGTGGATAATAATATTCACCTCATCAGTATCGATTTAAACTTTGAGTAAGAAGACGTTGCCAAGAAGCCTAGTACAGTGCTTGGCAAGTACTTAGAAAATGGTCCTGCCTTCCCTGGGGTTTGTTTTGGAAATACCAGATACACACACTTGGGGCCTTTAATTCTCCAGTCAGCCGACAGTCATTTCTATGGGTCGTGTGATGAGAGTCCTGCGAGCTGAGGAAAGGCTGAGGGAAGAGAGGACTTTCTGACTGTCTCCCGCCCAGTTTCTTCAGCCGTCTGAGGCCTGGGCTCCTTTCCGCAGCTTGTCAGAGCTGTACCACCTGTCTTGGTTACTTTCCTCATTGCTGAGACAAAACACCTGACACCCAAAGTTAAAGGCCGGGCTCATGGAACCTCACACTTCGTAGAGGTTTCAGTTTATAGTTCTCTGCCTCCAAAGCAGGTGGCTTGGCAGGGGGGCATCGAAGAGGAGTAAGAGCCCATGGCGCAGCAGAGCAGAGCAGGTGGAGGCGGCAGCGCAGCATGCAACATGTGGGCACCCCGGCAGCCCTCTTTCTGCTCTTTATATTCTCTGCAGGCTGCTCAGTCTCCGGGCAGGCGGCACACACACCCAGGGGGATGCTTTGATCCCAGTGTCCCTCTGTGAACCCGTGCCAGCGTCGCACCCGTCAGCCCAGCATCATACGCTAGATCCAGGCACCTCGGAAGAGCCTGGAGGACAGTTCTGGTAGCGAGGGACCCTACACCTGTGTCACCTCGCGTCCTCCTGGAGCCTGGGATCTGCATTTTTAGCCAGCACGCCTGTGGCTCACAGGGCAGCTGTCTGGCACCTGCCACGCTGAAGCTCACGCCACTGACAGAATCTCTGTCTTTACCCACGATGGGTATTTGCATCCTTACCAGGAAGGCAGCTCTCTGGACAAGAAGAGCTTCCCTGGGGGTGGTGTCCGCCGGCCCTGGGGAAAGACCCGAATTGGACTTCTCTAGTTGGTGTCCCTTCCCAGCACCACGTCATAACGAAACGGCTGGGGGAGGCAGTGTCTCAGCAGTGCCATTTTATTACTTCTTTATTTTGTTCGCGGGTTTATTTTCTTTCTGTATTTGACACTTGATTTTTAAAACATTTTGTCTTCCAGCCGTGCTATCAAGACTAATCAGGATCTCCTCCGAGAAACCCCATGGACACACATTTTCTACAATGACTTCTGGGGGACTCTGCTAACGCACAGTGGCAGCCACAAGTCCTACCGGCCGCTCTGCACTCTCTCCTTCCGCCTGAACCATGCCGTGGGGGGCTTGGACCCCTGGAGCTACCATCTCGTCAACGTCCTGCTGCACGCGGCTGTCACCGGCCTCTTCACCAGCTTCTCCAAGATCCTTCTCGGTGACGGATCCTGGACCTTCATGGCGGGCTTGATGTTCGCCTCCCACCCCATCCACACCGAGGCCGTGGCCGGCATCGTGGGCCGGGCCGATGTCGGGGCCAGTCTGTTCTTTCTCCTGTCTTTGCTCTGCTACATTAAACACTGTTCTACAAGAGGCTCCTCGGCCAGGACCTGGGGCTGGTTCCTGGGCACCGGGCTGTGCGCGGGCTGCAGCATGCTGTGGAAGGAACAAGGAGTGACTGTTCTCGCGGTGTCCGCCGTCTACGACGTCTTTGTCTTTCACAGGCTGAACATGAAGCAGATCTTACCTTCCATTTACAAAGTAAGTGATTGTTGCCTCTCGAGCTGTGGATGACCGAGTAACCTACTCACTTGGTCGTTTGCCACCGTTTAAAAAGCAAATTTGTTCCTTTTAAGGAGAATTGAAAATAAGTTCCTTTTTGATCTCGGGCAAGTGGAAGTGTCCTGTTTGACCTCTCTGCTAAGCGGAGTTTCAATCACTGCTTGCTTTATTTCTCAGGTTTCTTAAGTTATTTTCCTCATTTCAAACGTGGTAGAAGAATAATTTTATCTTATATAGGATACCCATTTTTATTCAGTGGTTTTCAATTCACTATTTCTGTCAAATTCTGTATAATTCAATAAGTTGCCAATATTATAAATAATATTTATTTATAAAAATAATAGCTGATAATAGAGTTCGCTGCTAGACTCCACCGAGGGGAAATCCTCTGTCATTTGTTGGTATTACTTTTCCTGAGTTTGGAAAGCAGCTCTTTCCCTACAGCGCTGGGAAGTTGAGTTCTTAAACAATGACTCATATTCACCTTTCCCTTGTTGGGGTGTTTGAGAAGAGCAAAACAGAACGGGGTTATTGTAAGTTTTGCCCTGGGGCCAATTTAGACCTTTGCCTGTGGGCCTAATGTCTGCTTTGCTGAGCTCCTTTATTTCATGGCCGGCGAAGCATTTTTGGACGCACACACACTTAGGCACTGAGTGGTTACTTGCTAGAGTGTTAGGGGAGGCTTGGGAGAGCTGGGCCCCTTGGGGAACTGCTTGCCTAACTATCCCCCTTCCCTTCCTTGTCTCTCAGAAGATTCACCTTTGATTTGATTTAGGAATGAATCTGGTCAGGATTTGGAACCTTCAGCTGCAGGCAAACCTTCCTCTCTCCTTTTGGACATGGGCAAAGATTTTTTTTTTTTTTTTTGAGACAGGGTCTTGCTGTGTTCTTCATGCTTCTCTCCAACTAATTTATTCCACGGAGCTCTCCTGCCTCAGCCACCTAAAGAGCTCCAGGAATGTACCACTCCATTTATTGAAGGAAAAATTGTGGTTTTAGATTCTTGCTGTAAGGAATTTGCAAAATTTTCCTGGAGTTAACTACTTTTTTCTCCCTTACTTCCCAGTTTTGCTCAATATTGAATGAGAAGCTAATGAAGAAAAAATGGAGGAAAATAAATACTTTCGTTGACCATTTTGTTCACTTGGTAGACAGAATAATTAGTACTTTGCTGTGCTTTTGCTCTGTGGGAAATAAAACCTTTTCATTTAGGACTCAACTACCTACAACTTAATGAAGTTCCTCTGTGATTTCAATTAAACACTGAAACTTTAAAGAAAACTCAGGGTAGAGTTTGATGCATAGAAACAACATATGGTTTGAAAGTTAAATTCTTCCTTTCCCAACAGTTTTAATTCTCTCAAGGAGATCTGGAGAGAATAATTGTTTTTTCCTGGAATGATGTCATTGACAAGAGCACAGTTTCTTGTTTTCCTGAAAATTCAAATAGAACAATTTGTCTTTGTGGGGGTTGCAGTCGATTTCAGAGTGCAGGCTTACTAATGTTTCGAACCCCACAGTGACAGCATATGAGATATCATAGTTTCATAATACTCCTGTTTTACTATCTCCTTATTTTAATAACTTAATTCAGGATATCCTTTGGGTTTTTTGATATTCTTTTCTGAAAAATACTGTCACTTGTCTAAGTACATTTTTAAGGGCAGTGCTGTTTACTGTGCAGTGCTGTATGACAAGAATGTTCTAGACAACAGTTGGGACATACTTAGAAAGTTATTTGTGTTTTGAAATTAAAGTTGATCTCAGCATTCTGTATTTTATCTGGCAACCCTACTCGTATAACTGGTGCTGTTAGAGATGAGAAAAGGAGCGAGCAGAGGAACTTCGGGAGAATGGAGGCCCCTGTGTTAAGCGGAAGGATTTGGCACTGTGGAAGGGTCAGTGTCCTCCGGTGACACACATGTCCTGACCCTGGCTGCCCCTGCTTGCAGGCTAGCAGCAGCCATAGAGGTAGTAGGGGCAGCTGGAAGCTGGTCCCCTTCATCTGGGAGCTGGTCCCCGGTCCCTGGTTTGGCTTCCAGTCCTTCTGGCTGAAGTGAAGATCAACTAGTCAATCTAGCAATGTGTTTACTATACTCTGAATGTGTGAAGATGAAAAGACATATAAAAAGTCAGGTGAATGCTCAGAAAAAAGGCAGTGTTGTGGAAAAGGATTGAAAGACTCAGTTTATTCCTGTGATATGTCTCTTCGGCTTGAAATGGAGAGGTAGTTATTGTTTCCTGGAGTTGTAATGACTATATATGAATTTATGTGGTTCTAAGTGTGAGCTGGGGTACCCGGTACAGTATTTGGAAGGCACTTAATATATATTAATTGATAAGAAATAGGCAACATTGGTGTAAACTGTAATGCTTTACTTTTAAGGAAGTTGAAACCAGATGATAAATGCTAGTACTCTTCACGTGTACAGTGATTTGACAGACCATGAAATATGAACTGCTTAGAAATCAGCCAAGACTGAACTGTGTGCATTTTAGCACAAACTTTGTTTTAGAATCTCGTGACTAAGAAGCTTGTAGGTTGCTTATACAAGTTATAGAAAATTCCACATTATGCCAGTGAAATATATAGATTTCTCTGGTATGAATTAGAAGAGATTCATTTGGAAGGCAGTAGGTTAGAAGACTTCATAAGATCTTTTTGAACTTGTAGAGAGTAATCATCTCAATTATCTTACCAGTTAACCCTGCGTCCTGGCTAGGGTTTGCCAGATGATGTAAACTGCCTTGTCCCGTTTACATGTAACTCAGATGTAAACAGAAGACTATAGTGCACAAATGTTTTAGCTTTAGGTACAAATTGGAGAACTGATTAAATACTCAAAAACTCAAAACCTTCCAATAGGTGGCCATGTAGAGCTGGCAGCTCTTAATTAGAAAGAAAGAATTTTTGTTTGTATCCTTTTTGCCCTAATACTCAACATCTCTTTTTCACCATGTTCGTACTTCTGTGTCTGGAATCCTTTGTTATTGTTATTGTTGTGGTGGCAGTAGTGGTTGTACTGGGGGTTGGGAACAGAGCCTCATACATACATGTTTGAGACAGAGTTACTCAGGCTGGCCTCGAACTTGTGATGTGCTTTGGTCTCCTGAGTGGCTGAGTTTACAGACCCATGCTAGGGTACTCAGCTGTGTTCTGAACACTTTCATAAACAGCCTGTTCCCCAAGCTCAGATGTCTCTCAGGGCCATTCAGAAAAGATACTGTTGAGTTGGGGTGCCCTGCCACAACTACTCCTTTCCACTTCGTAATTATAGTTTTAAAAAGCATCAGTTTCTATTCATAGAGCTTCAGATTTCTTTAGGAAGACAGAAATTCTTGTGTGATGCCTCCTATTTTTTAATAGTGGTCATTCATTAAAAAACTTAATCCCTGCTTGGACCAGGCAAAATATCTAAGATGTTGGAATTTGGCTAATTTTGACTTGTTAAAAGATGCATATATACACGTTATGTACAAAACCTTTTCAGTTCTGCAAAGAACATATTGAAAAGTATAGTCTTTTTTTCTTTTTTTGGAAAGTATGTGAGAAATAGTAAATTCTTGGCATGTGATAGATATTTTATTTAATATTTAATGAACATTTAGAGTGTTCATACTTGGCAGGTACTATTCTTAATATACTAAAATGTTAACACATTTAATTTAACAACTACTTATTGAGAGAAGCAATATGACTTACAAAATAATATAGCTGAATGCTGACAAACTATAATTTTGTCAGTAGATTTGTCAGAAAACATTAAATGTAAGTCTTCAGAAATGTGGGTGAATAGAAGTCAGTGTCTTAAAATATTCTGAATCGTTAAGCCTTAGCATTCTGTTCATTGTAGTTCTTAGTTGTCCCTGGATTGTAGTGTGGCATCTGACACATAGTAGGTATTCTGTAAATTACTGAATTTGCACTAAAGACTGCCTCTTTCAAAGTATGTGTCTCTAATGTTAATGTGAAATTGACACTCTCTCCTGTTTAAAATGAGAATTTCATTACTGGGTTAGTGGGGTCTGGAAGGTAGGACTTAGAAGACACACATGTTAGAAAAACAAATTTTCTTGACTTCTTGTCAAATGATTGCTTTAGCATTCTTTATAAATGTTACTCTCACTCACTTTGTTTTTTACGGTCCAAAAGTAAGGAGTAGAAGAGCTGAATTACACCAAAAGTCACCTTTCAAATAAATGCTAGAGTTTTATCTGCCCACAATTTTTTTTTACAAACCTCCCATGACCCCAGGAGGTGTATGGATAATACAATCAGTAAAAGCACTATTTTTCTTGCCCAGAATCAATCTTTGCTTGTCTAGTAGCCATTTTCTGTGCTTATTTAACATCTGTTAACTGTTTCAATGTGAAAACATCTTTTTTCACTTTTATTAGTCTCGTAATCACTTACTCAGTTACAGGTAGAAAGTGAAAGAAAAGTGGGGAAGGGAACTAAAAAGTCATTGCAGCAATTCTAAGAATAGCTGAGACTTGGAGAAACGATACCCTTTCGGTTTGACCTTTCAGATTTTTTCTAGAGATGACTCTTTTTGTTTTGCTGCAATTGCTTCCAAGGTGTGCATTATCTTAAATTTTGTGGCTCTTTTCCACATAAACAAGATAAGACTCTGATATTATATAAGGAAATGGAAGGCATTGCCACTTTTGAAAAATGAGTCATCTCTTTCTAGAAATAGCTTTTTTGTTTTGTTTTGTTTTAATGCTAGAGGATGTGGATTATGGATTTTGCCCATGGGATATAATGTTTACGTTTGTCTTTGCTGTTACTTACGCTCGATTCTACATTTAGATGTGTTGGTCAGGTCATACCTAACAAACATCCATGGCGCCAGACCATTTGTGAAGTTTGTCCTGAGAGTGATTTCCGAGGGTGAGTTTATATTCTGTTAGAGGATTTTGGTTCATCACTCTGTGGATGCCAAAGGAATTACACGTGGTGCTCCTGTGGGTCTGTTTGTTCTGTTTATAGAAGCAGTGAAAGGGAAGATGCACATCATGGATTATTTGCACACTTGGACCTGGCTTTGGTGGGATCTCTTATCATTCGTGGCTCTTTCCCTTTTATTTCTAGACCAGGGTTTGATTTTGCTCACTTGTGGCCTTCAGATTAATTACATGGTTTGACATAAGATTTATTTGTTGCTTTTTATGTTTTTTCAATCAGTATCTATGTCATTCTACTTCAAGCAATATTCCTACTTCCTTATGATTTCTGTTCCATCCTTTGCCTTACATTTGTCTTTGTGAAAAGCCAGATATTGCAAGATACCTGATTCTGATCACAGTGTTTCTTAGCCTTACTAAAACTGCAGGGCTATTTGTCATGCATTTACAAATGTATTTGGATCTCCTCCCGGTAAACTTGTTGTAGCGTTTAATATTCATGACCTGTAATACTTTAACACTTTGAACAGCTGCCAACACTGCTAACCAGATAATACCACAAATGAATTTGAGGTTCAGAAATATTTTACAATTCAAAAAGTCAAAGATTAAAAAGGTATTTTATCCTTGCAGTTTGGCCCCTTTGCTCAGCCTGTTTAAGATGATTCTGTATTTTGGTTACAGTTTAGGTCCAATGTGAGTAATTTAAATTTGGAAGGCTATCATTACACGCTTCCCGAATGATGTCTGGATCGCAGACTTTTTTCCCCTTTGATTTGCACGGACAGGGTCTGAGTGTGTTGCCCTGGCTGGCCTCGGGCTCATGGCCCTTCTTTTTCCATCTCCCGAGTGGTAGAATTTATAGATGTGTTCTAATGTTCCCAGCTACATGATAGTCTTAATCCTTGGAAAAGCAGTCCTCACAAATTATTTTAAAAAGAATGATTGTATCAGAGCATCTGGGAATTCAAAGATGGATTGACAGGACTCTGGGTCATAGGAACGTTACAGAGTAGTATGAAGTTGACGGTAATGTATGCGTGTAAATACACAACTTCAAGAGGGAAAGTGGTGAGGACGGAAGCGTCCCATGAGGAGTTCTCAGAGAGGTTGGAGGGTGGTTAAAGTAAGACGACGGGGGTTTTAAGAAACCTCTTGTGAAGCTGAGCCCTGAGGAGGGGTAGAGGTAGGTGTTCTGTTTGGAGAGGCTGAGGCTGCAGCCGGCGGGCACACAGGAAACTGGAGACACTGAGCGGGGCTTTTGGCAGACAGAGAACAGGCAATTTATAGAGAGAAAGGGATCGAGAAAGTGATGCGGTGTGATCATGATATGGGGGCATTGTAAAGCGTATTTTGTTCCCCAAATACTGGAAGACAATGCATAGTTTGTACATATATTTGAAATTGGACCATGGGAAGTCTCGGAATATGTGGGCCAGCTGCGTCTTGCTAGCTGACATGGGGAAAAAGTCCTTTCTGTCCTTTCCTAAATATGAAACCTTTGCTTTGCTCTTTTTTCCTGTCTTTCAACCCATCTCTCTCTGTCTCTTTGTCTGTTTCTCTCTCTTTTTTTTTTTTTTGAGATGAAACAGAATTAGACTCAGGAAATGTCTCATCATCATCATTTTTAAAAGCCTTTATGTTTGGAAAACTGGTGGTAGTTTTACTTTTTTTAATTCATTAGTATTCGACATATTATTATGAACTTCTAGTGAGAAAAGTAGGGACCCCTTATGGGCCTTCTTCAGTGGCCTTCCTTCCAGCCTTGCTGAACAATGCTCAGATACAACCTCGAACAGCCACCAGTACAAAATCCCTCTTTGTTTTTTACTCTTTCATAGAGGAAGACAGAAAAAAAATTTTAAAAGGTCTTTTTTTGCATTCAGCACTATCAGCGCTGAATTTCAACTAGTTAACTCAATGTACCGTGGGTGAAAATGACACCCCAATTGGACCTTGTAATGAATAAATAATGAATCTCATTGAAATCATCTGTGCTGTTCTTCTAACTCTGTGTCTGGGATGCATATTACATCACTCAGCTCAATTTTTGATAACCTGCTGCCTCAGAGGAATTGACTGAGGGGAAAATCATGATTATCAGGTGACTCATATTTAACTCAGTACTGTCAGTTTCATGGAAAATGATGTAGTTGGCACAAATTTGAAATCCATTGTCATTGTCTAGAAGTCAGATTCCCGCCTTAATTGCCTGGAACAATGGAGATGCTAATTGCGTGTTGATTTCTCAGATGAAATTGAAATGATAGGAAACTGGTTCCATGAATATATTTGAGATCCCTTAAAAGGGATGAATGGGGTAGGAGGAGGTGGATAAAAATAATTATTAAATCAAATGGTTGGTAGCATAGTCGATATCCAATGTGGTACAACAGTAAGGTTGCAGATGGTTGTTTTAGTTTTAAACATTTGGGTTTTAAACCTCCTGATCATAGTATCCCTTTCTTCAGAAGGACAGTGAGAAATCAAAAGAGAAAAATAACACCTTTTAATGCCCCAGTCAATGATGCTTTAGGGGTGGGAAGGTCACTGTGCCCTTGCTCTCTCTGCCTGGCTTTGTGATGCTCCTGCACCCAGATGGCTCCTGTATGCTCGGGTGGTCTGATTATTACCCACACATCCAGTGGAATAGCATGAATTGAGAATTTAATACATGTTTCTCTGGTAATTATGGCCTTGATTAGTGAAGTCAGTGTTTCCGTTCCAAAGAACAATTTCTTTCCTTCTCTACATGTTTATTCATTTAATGTCAGTAAAGTGCAAAAATACTACTCTTTGACAAGATAGAGTAATTGTCAGTGCTTATGTTTTGTGATATGGTTGTCATTTTGCTTATAAGATTCATAGAAAACAGACACAACTTGGAAAAATTGAAGGACATTAAAAAATATAAATGACCGAGTTAGTATTTGAAAAGTGAAGAAATGGAAAATGCATATAGAATTCCTAAAATGATATGACTAACCATGAACTACAAAACAGCTATATTGGGCTGGAGATTTAGCTCAGTGGTTTCAGCGCCTGCCTAGGAAGCGCAAGGCCCGTGGTTCAGTTGCTGGTAACCACATACAACAATACCAGGCATGGTGACTCATGCCCTCCAACAGTCAGTACCATATACCACAGTGCCCGGTGTGGTGACTCACACCTGTAATCCCAGCACTCAGGAGGCAGAGGCAAGAGGATTGCTGAGTTCAAGGCTTGCCTGGGCTACATAGTGAGCTCTCAGGGCCAGCCTGAACTATAAAGCGGGACCCTGTCTCAAAAATTATAAAAACCAGCCGGGCGTGGCGGTTCATGCCTGTAATCCCAGCACTCGGGAGGCAGAGACAGGAGGATTGCTGAGTTTGAGGCTTGCCTGGGCTACATAGTGAGCTCAGCGCTAGCCTGAACTACAAAAGCGAGACCCTGCCTCAAAAAAAAAAAAAAAAAAAAAAAAAAAAAAAAAAAAAAAAAAAAAAAAAAAAAAAAAAAAAAAAAAAAAAAAAAAAAAAAAAAAAAAAAAAAAAAAAACCAGACAAACAACCAAAAACAAAATCAAAAACCCAGCTATATTTGAGACCTTGATTATATGTAAAATTAAATTTTGTGTCTTTAAAACCTAAAAATGGAAAAATAATATTTTAATTTTATGAATTTTAAGTTGTCAAATCTGTGACACAGGTTTGAGGGGGCGTTAGGTGATTTTTCATACATTGACATCTTGTAAGTGCCTCCTGTAAAATATGTCTCAGCGTGTTATAGGTTCGTGAGAACAAACTGCATGAATATAAGTACATGGAATGTAGTTAGTTATACCAGGCTTTTGTGTGAGTGATCAGAGTGCATTTCTATAACTTTTTATTAATTTTTCTATTAGTACATGTTTGCAGTACATAAAGATTACACTTTTCGTGGGGAATCTGTATGTGTACATATCTTTTTTTTTTTTCTTGAGACAGGGTCTCGCTTTGTAGTTCAGGCTGGCCCTGAGCTCACTATGTAGCCCAGGCAAGCCTCGAACTCAGCAATCTTCCCGCCTCTGCCTCCCTAGTTCTGGGATGACAGGCGTGAGCCACCACGCCCAGCACTGTGGTATGTGGTATTGATGGCTTGTGGGCATGAGTCACCACAACCAGCATTGTATGTGGTTACTGGGATCGAACTCAGGGCCTTGCACTTGTGAGGCAGGCGCTAGAACCACTGAGCTAAATCTCCGGCGCCACATGACATATCTTAATGCCTGTTTTTGTTCCTGTCCCTTTCCATCCCTCCAACTTTTATAAAATGAAAACCTTTAAATTCCATGAAGTTTTTATTTTTCCTGATTTTCACATTTCAGATAAACATGTGCTAGTTCAAGCTACTATGTGGAGTCTTCATAAGCTGTGAAAGCATAGTATTAAAAACTCAGTCTAGTTAATACTGGGAAAAAAGCCGCTGTTACTTCAAAGGACCGTTTGGTGTTTGGCTAGGATGTTCATGCTGAAGTGCTAGGAAAGGCTGTGGAAAGGCTGCAGACTAGGTCTCGTACACCTGGACCTCCACAGAAATGTACACATCTTCTAGCTGTGTGACTTTGGAAGAAATAGTAGACTTCTTTGAAGGTCAGTTTCATGATGTGTCAGCCAGGTATATAACACCTTGGGTTGTTACGTATAGATACAGTAAATACATTGTCCAGCCAAGTTCTTCTCAGGTAGTCTGTATCATCACTGCCATCACCATTTTGCTTGTCTTATTTTAGCGTTCAACTTTTTAATCAGTCATCCTGTGGAGTATTGCACAGACCTGGCAGTGGTTATTCTGGAACCATACAGCTTCTGTGACAGTTTGGGACACGTGGTGAAATGCCACCCTACAAAGAATGGAGCATTTGCTGAACTATTCAGCAGGGCTAATTATTGAAAGAAATTTGAAGAAAAAAAATCTATTTCAAGGACAGCATTTCTAAACAGTGTGATTTGATCATGTATCTTTTGTTGGGCTGTCTGGAAACGAGTCATCTATGCCAGTGTTTAGTTTTTCTTCATGGCTATGATCTCTTACTACCTCATGTTTGTATAGCCTGGTTTTTCCCCTTTGGGCTCAGGAGGGTGCTGTTGCTTACAAAAGTGGAGGGGAGCTGGGCTTTCCTGGTCTCCTGCCCCCTCCACTCTGTGTATTTCCTTGTAGCCAGGTTTGTAGGAAGGAAGATTGGTTCAGTGGCTGCAGTGGTTTACAGTGCCCCTCTCCTGCTTGGGAGGAAAGAGAGGCACTGCCGTCACCTGAAGGTGAATGCTAATCTCTTCCTTTTCCTATTCTTCTCCACAACCTGGCAGGCAATAGTGCTGCCACTGAATGCCCAGATTTCCATTATAACAAACCTTTTCACAGAAACATTGAAGCTAGAATTTTTTGTTGTTGAACCATTTAGTTTATTTCCCACCTCCTAGGGAGAGTGCTGAAGGCATAAACTTTTATTTATAGTGAAAAAATATTTTCTCGCTGTCAGAAATTTCACAAAAACATTTTGGATGCCATACTAGCATTCAGGTGACTTTATTTTTACAGAAATTTAAGTTTTAGTAACTTTAGCTTGGGGAGACAAATGTATAGGTAAAACTGACTTTTCATCTCAAAACTCCAGTATTAATGAATCTGATTCAGCTGACAAATAGTATGTGGGATGCGTGAGGTAACTCTTTACTTGAAAAACCTGGGTTTCATCTTGAATTTTCTTTGACTATATCAAGCTTAGATGCCCAGCTGGCTCTCACACGTATATTATTTTAAACTAAAGATTACAGGGCAAAACTGGAGGCTACAGAAACTTTTGGTCCATGGATTTTGTGTTGAATTGAGGTAAAACTGACTTTGGGGGGGGGCAGGAGGGTAACTTTTAGAAATTTCTCTCTCAGTAATTTTGATAAATAGGTTTGGGACTTACTCATGAACGCTGAATGCCTGACTCATATAATATTAATAAATATTCTAAAGTGTTTAGGAAAACAAGAGATTTGACAACAGCAGAGAAACACTAGAAACCACCCATGTTTCTCCTTCCCCCTTTTTAAACAGAATTCCAGGGCCACAGAAAAAAGCCCATGATGCTTTGAGAGCAGAGCCTAGGCATCTTGGCCTCTCCCTTGAGGTCTGATGCTTTTGTCCTTAACAGTCATGGCCTCCTTGTCTTTAATATTTAAGAGCTTGTTACTATGGAAATTTTCAATTGGCCAGTTGGACTTCAATTAAACCCGAGATTAGCAATGGACCTTCGTGTACCCATCACTCAAGTTAATCATTAATTAGACTTCTCTGCATTTCTCCTAGGTTCCCTTTTCTTACAATTCCAAGCTTCCTTTTGAAAATGAGTTGTCAGTTGTTGTTTTGTTTTTTCTTGCCTCTTGGGCTCCTTCTCCCTACCCCCACCCGTAAGCTGGATTCACAGTGGCGTCCCTATTTGCGATTTGTCGTTGTGTTGTGCTGTGCCAGCTTCATTTAAACCCTGGTTTGAAATGGTTTATTTACTTTTATAGCTGCCATGAGTTTAAGATAAAGAAATTAAAGTCATAGCATAGTTTTCTTCCTAACTTGGTTAATTTCTTTCCCTAACAGTGTGCTACTCTAGAGATATGTCCTCTCTGAAGATGCTGAGCTTCAGATGAGTCTAGAAGCAGAAAGTTCATAAATGGTAGAGCACCTCTTCTTCTGCACCCTCTTCCAACTCTCCAGGGCACCACTGCACAAACACCCCACCTAAGAACACGTTAGGCATTGGCAGTAGACACAAACGGTGGGTTTGTAGTCACCTTAGTCCTGGAGTGTGGTAGCACTTTTATAAATGCTAAAAAGTCTGAAGGGTTTGTAAAGATTCTTTATCTACAGAATGTGACTTTTGTTTCTTGTTATCTGGCGAACATTGAAATGGGTGACAAGCACTATGAAAAGTGCAACTTGACAAGGCAAGCAGGAAGAAATTGCGGAGGTCCCCATTGAAAAAAGGGCTGGCTGACTGAGGACAGAGGTGAATTTTTGTCAAAGCAGCAGGCTGAAGTTTCTGGTTCTTGGACAGGGTCATTTGTAGGCTTTGATTTTCTTGCGTTCTGTAGTAGAATCTTCCCCCACAGCCATACTGATTTCTGTGTTGTTCATAAAGGAAGAGAAAGAAGCCATCTGAATTCATTAGCTTTCATTTTGTATACACAGATTTAGTAATAAGAATAACACAACCACTGTGAGGCTCACTGTGTGCTGGTGGTGTGTTTTCTGTACCTTAATCTTGTTCCATTCTACAGGAGTTGGTATGAACTTTATTTATAGATAAAATATAATAAAATGCAGATTGTGGAATTAAAATTGTCCAATGATTTACAGATTATGCACTATGAAGAGAAGATTTCATTCTAAATGTTTCATGCCAAACCTTATGGGCAGCCATTATATTGTTTTTCTACAAAGTTAGTGTTAATGGAAGATACAGATGGTATTATAAAAGAAGCAGCCTTTTTTGTGTGTTACTTTGCTTTGGGATGGAAGCTATTTATCTATGATAACTTTAAATATAAATATTCTTTCACATACTATAACTATATTTCTAAGTGCTAAAAATGGAGAGTTCATACTTTATCCTTTTTTTTTTTTTTTGAGACAGGGTCTCGCTTTGTAGTTCGGGCTGGCTCTGAGCTCACTATGTAGCCCAGGCAAGCCTCGAACTCAGCAATCCTCCTGTCTCTGCCTCCCGAGTGCTGGGATTACAGGCATGAGCCACCACATCCAGCCATACTTTATCTTAACCCATAGGAAGTAGGAGACATACACAATAACTGGATTACTGCTCCTCCCAAGTGCTAATCGAATTCTATATAAAGTGTTAGGAAAGCACAGGTGTCAGAAAAATTAATTTATCCCAGTTAAGGGAGATTCACAGACATAAAAGTGCTGAAAAAGTTAGTGGCATCTAAATGGCTCAGCTTGCCAGGTTTGCTTTTTACATTTAAAACTATTTCATGCTTTCACGTTTCACTGGGCTTCCACCGTGTTCTCTCTCAGTGTCTCTCATGAGACAAGATTAGCCACATGTTTTCTTTTGGTCAGGGTTTCACTGTGTGGTCCTGCTAGCTTCAAACACCCTATGTAGCTGAGGCTGTTCTCAAACTTGTCACCCTCCTACTTTAGCTTCCTGTGTGCTGGGATCGTTTTTTTTTTTTTTTTTTTTTTACTTGTCCTTGGAGTGCTGGGGCTTGAACCTAGGTCCTTGAATATGCTAGGCAAATACTCTCCCACTGAGCTATGTCTGCCTCAGCAGTGCCCTCTGGACTACTGGGGATTTGATATTGGGAGTTCAGGGCTAATTCTCTAGCATTAATTGCCAGGTAACTATGAGGACTCATTATTTTTAATCTCATTTCTAAAAATTTTATTATGATATAGGTACATTCTATATACACATCATGATCACTCTCAATATTGAGAATATGTGTATGACATGACTTCTCATTTTTTAATCTCATTTTAAGAAGTTTAAGTAAACTCCAAAGAACTTGATATACAGTAAAGCTGAACTTCAAAGTAAAAAGTAGACTGATTTTTTTAAGGTGTTAAATAATATGGACATGCATGTGTGGGTGTGTGTGCATGTGTGAGTGTGCACATGCACACTAGTGTACTGGGTCATCTTTTTCTTCAGAATCCTCTTGTCCTTGAAGGAGGCCAGACACTGAGATCTTGGTCTTCTGAGCTTGAGCATCATATTGGACTGCAAACCAGTCATTTTTACTTCAGATTGAGCTGATTAAAAGGAGGGTTTTGTAAATATATCCTGGAGGTTGAACTTGACTAACTTTGCTTCATAATCTCTCTCTCTCTCTCTGTCTTTCTCTCTCCCTTTTTTTTTTTTTTTTTTTTTTTTTGAGACAGGGTCTCACTTTGTAGTTCAGGCTACCTCTGAGCTCACTCTAGCCCAGGCAAGACTCTAACTCAGCAATCCTCCTGTCTCTGCCTCCTGAGTGCTGGGATTACAGGCGTGAGCCACCACGCCCGGCTCTTTCTCTTTTTGAGACAAGGTCTTGCTTTGTAGTTCAGGCTGGCCCTGAGCTCACTATGTAGGCCAAACATGCCTCAAATTTAACAATCCTCCTGCCTCTGCCTCCCGAGTACTGGAATTATGCCAGAGACGGCTTGACAAAACAGCGGGGTAAAGAAGTCCAGGGGCGCAGATTAAGAAAAGAGAAGAAGACAGGAAAATGGGCTCGGGAGGACCTCTCAATCAATACTGAGCAGGCCCTGAGTTCATTCTTTAGTGCTCTTTTATAGTATTTCTAGCTACAGTGCTCACGTGCAAAGCTTACAATTGACAATGTAATTAGTGGTTAGCATATAGGTTTAGCATGATTAGAATCTAAATCTACAGGAACTCAAAATACAAAGATAATTTTGTCTGGCAGACAGTACTTAATAATTTCTGGAATGTGCTCTCTCTGCTCCTAAAACTGCTCCCCAGGTGATCAGCAAGTTTCTTATCTTATGCTAAAGACTAGCCCAGGCTCTCAAGGCACAGGTCTTTGTGTCTTAGAATACTTCCCTATTTCCTACCCTTGAGAGGTTACTTTTTGTCATTTTATTTTATTTAATCACTAAAACAGTATCTTTTATCATTGATGCATAGTCAGTAAATCAAGCAGAGATTGTATTAGAGGAAGAACAGCAAACTCCTAATAGAAGGAGCAATGGAAGGTGACTCTGGGCCAGAGGTTGATTACCATAACACTTCTTTGATGAGGCATCCCAGTGCAGTGATCCAAAGATCTTAGATCATTTTGGGGGCTGGGCAGCACTGTTTGGTATAGTGCAGATCTCACACTGCTAGTTGGTGCAGCACCCAGTGCAGCTCTCCAGGCCTGAAAAGAGTCTCCTCTAGCAGGGTCTGCTTCCCACAGAATTACAGGCATGAGCCACCACACCCGGCATTGTGGTGTGTGGTACTAGGCATCAGATTTGGGACCTTGAGCCTGTGAGGCCAATGGAACCACTGAGCTAAATCCCTGGCCCTACCTCATAATCTCTTAGCAACTTCCCTACCTCCCCTGAAAATCATGGAATTTCTCAAAAAGCATGCAAGGAAGAATCATCTGGAGTCAGTTCACATGAAACCTTTTGGTTTGTCCCCAAATTTCCTACTCCAGCATCCTTGCCAGTCAGCCATATCTATTTACTTCTGTGTTCTTGACACTGCATTCCTAATGGCTTTATGTAGAGAAGAATGAGTTTGTGTTACAGAGTGATTCAGATAAAAAACTTTCTGTGCAGATTTTATTATTATCATAATACAAGGCCGTTTAGACTAATTAGAAATTTGTGATACTAAGTAATGTCATATGTTTCTTAGAGTGTCTTAGCACTTGGGAGGCAGAGGCAAGAAGATCACTGTGAGTTCAAAGACAACCTGGTCTACATAGTGACCTTAAGGCCAGCCTGAACTACATAGTGAGACCCTTTCTCAAAAATAAAAATATACACACATATATATACACATATACATATATAAATATATATGTATATATGTATATAAAAATCCAAAACTTCTGAGGCCAGATACAATTCTGATTCTTTAAAAAATATTACTCAAAGAGAATGGGAAACATAAATGATGGATTGTGTTGCATCCCTATCATTTAGTATTATAGGTAGAAAAGCCAGCTAGACATACGTAGGCAGATAGATAGGACTGGCCCTTGAAAGAAAACAAAAAAAAAACAACTTGGAGGTTACTGCTGCCAGAGAAAAGCTACCCCACCCATGTTAGATAAATAGCTCATTGAAATTCCAAACAGGCAGCCATCAGATATTGTAAAGAAGGTGCAGACCTCCTTGGGTGGAGGGCTGACACTTTAACCCACCTCCCCGGAAAAGAGTCAAAGTCAAAATTCCTGTCTGATTGTTAATTCCCCACTGTACTCTTTGGTTAATTGTAACCTGTCCACTTTTTAAAATCTTATTGGTAGCCCCCTATTTCAGACCCGCCTCACCTCGTGCCTTTGCTCCATAAAAGCCCTCTAAAAAGTGAGGTAAGGGGGTTACCCACTTTCTGGGCCCCCCTTCTGTCACTCTTAAGGCAGAAGCTTTTTCTCTCAGTAAAATTTTCCTACTCAAACCTCCGTCGTTCCTAAAATTCATTCTTCGATTTTTAGAGAACACGAACTCGCGTTTCAGGTGGGGAGTTAGGCCTTAACTCTCCTGCGTCATTAGTACTTCAGGGTAAGAAACATTTAGTATTTGTAAGGAAATATTACTCATAGTAAATGGAATAAATAAAAATGACCGATTATTTTGTGTCATTCAAGTCACACTTTCTATGCTTGTTTGTAATACCTTTATTAATATAATTCACAGTATAAAAACTGGTCCTACTAACATACACCGTTCACTGGGTTTTGAGTGTATTCAGTTTCTGCAAGCATCATCCTACTCTTCATGCCATCTTTTTTTGTTTTGTTGTGTTGTGGTTTTTTTTTGTTTTTTTTTTTGTTTTTTTTTGAGACAGGGTCTCACTTTGTAGTTCAGGCTGGCTCTGAGCTCACTATGTAGCACAGGCAAGCCTGGAACTCAGCAATCCTCCTGTCTCTTCCTCCTGAGTGCTGGGATGACAGGCGTGAGCCACCACGCCCGGCACTGTGGTATATGGTATTGATTGCTGGTGGGCGGGAGTCATCATGCCCAGCGTTGTGTGTGGTTACCAGGATCGAACTCAGGACCTTGTGCTTGTGAGGCAGGCGCTGGAACCACTGAGCTAACCCTCTGCCCCTTAATGCCATCTTTTTAATTAAGGATTGGGGCATTGGGCTGGCAGCAACCCTTTTGCAAAGATGTAGGTTTGTGGGCTGGAGGGTTAGCTCAGTGGTTCCGGCGCCTGCCTCGCAAGCACAAGGACCTGAGTTCGATCCCCGGTTACCACATATAATGCTGGGCGTAGTGGCTCACACCTGTAATCCCAGCACTTGGGAGGCAGAGACAGGAGGATTGCTGAGTTCGCGGCGGCTTGCCTGGGCACCATAGTGAGCTCAGGGCCAGCCTGAACTAAAAGCGAGACCCTGTCTTCAAAAAGCCAAAAAAAAAAAAAAAAAAGATGTAGGTTTGTGTGTTTTACTTTTCAAGTCTAAGAGAATGTGGAGGGAGCATTTTGATCTCAAACAATGTGGGACATTAACTTGGTTAAAGATTTAGAAGAACTCCTGGTGTCTTCACTGGTGCCTTTGCCATGGGTGGTTTTCTGGTGATGGAGATTGGCTAATCAGGGTGTCTCTCTGAGGTTAAATATGGGTCTGAAAGGTTGGACCTTTAGTTTGTGCTTTCAAAACTATGATAAATAATAAGGTCTCTACATATGTCCCTAAATGCAATTTTCTAAACTAAGAGTCTTATCTCAGAATTTGATTGCATCTTGGTTGTGTGTTTGGTACAATACAGCTCTTGATTTTTGCACGAATAAGAGTGACTTACAGTGTAAATATGAATACGGGCTTGTTAATGCTTTTTTGTATACTTGCTCTACAGTGTTACTGTATGTATGTCTTACCCATGCAGCTCTGATTAGGTTGTATTTCAAACATAAAACTGGCTTATTTTATATTTCCCCAGGAGTTTTGTCAAAGAATAAAGGTGCTTGTAAATTGTAGGAGGAATCCAATTTCCATTGTATTCCTATATGAAACAAAAAGAAACATCTTTAGACAAAACATATTTAAAGAAGGATTGAAATGGAATTTCTTTATCCCTTTAAAAAAAAATCACCATTCTCCAGTATGCCTAAGTTTACTTCCAGATTTGCTAGTGAGCGCCTTTAAAAGAACAATAACGTAAAATTAATTAAGGGAGAACAGTTCTCTAAAAGTTTAATATGGCATTAAGACATTTTCTGATCTACATCAGATTTATATAAAGCTTGTTTGAACCTGCACCATTGTGTCCAGCTGCTAACCTTTTTTTTTTAGATTAATTACACAAAGGCCTCTAAAAATGTTAGACATTTGAGAGAGGTTGTGATTTCAAAGATAAAGGGCACCTGGTGTGAAAAGTATGGCCATATGGCATAATGACAGGAGCCCCGTGGTTCTAATCAGAAGGCCCCACTTCTCCTGCAGATTTTGCCACTACCAGTCGTATAATTGTGGACAAGTCATTTAACCTGTGTGGGAGGGTCGTTTCCAGTACAGGTGTGTCTGGAGGTGCTTCCAGGATCCAATTATATCATATTAATCATAAATCTTAAAATAATTTTGCTGCTATTCTAGTAAAATCAGAATTTTCCTCATCTTTTAAGTGATCAGATTGGCAAGATGAGTTTCTTGTGCAAATATTGAATCCCACGTTCCTTTCTAGTAACAAAAGATTAGATCCCAAAATGCTGATAATGTTTTTTGAAGGGCAAGTTAATTACCACAAACTGAGGGGAGCTGTATGCTTTGTGGTTCCTTTTCAGAGGAATCAATTTGGTTTTAAAATAATAGCCTTGAATCTTTCTGTTATCATGATGGAATCATATGCTTCATTGTCTCTTATGTAGCGAATATTTGATTATCTAAAATGTAATCGTTCATGGCTCAGTCATTTCTAGTTCTTAATGAATGTTATTTTTACATTACCTGTGCTATTATTATTTTTGCTTATAATTAGATATTGACTTTGACCTCTTTGGTGCAAGAATAATAGCATGTTTTCTTTAAATATTAACACCAACTTTCTTTTCCTTATGAAAAAAATTTCAAAAAAGGCCTAAAGGGATGATATCAAGTGTCAAACTTATTCTTCTGCTCAACCTCAGAAGTCTTTGTCTTTTGAAAAGGTCATGGGTATCAATCGCTTTTTGCTTTGAGGGTTGTGAACTTTGACAAATACGCCTTTCTGACCCTTTCTGACCTTTGTATTGTGGCAAGCATACAAGTGTGACTGTGCTTAGGGCTGTTGTTTGTCGGTTTCTGATTTTTCTAGTAACTTAGTTGTTATTTCCATTAGTAATTAGACTTCTCGAAAAGATTAATCACTACCTATTTGTTGTAGTATGAATCATTCCATTTAATATGAATGTATGCATTTTATGAAAGGTTTTCACATACGCTTTAGTTAAGTTTTTTGCTTATAAATTTAACTGTAATGTATTGCTTTATGTTCTTTTGTTTGCAATTGAGGACTGTAAAGTACCCAGGCTGAATGGAGGTAAGATCTTTATTTTCCTGTCTGATACATACCAGTGTTCGAATGGGCATGTGGACATGTATGGCCTACCCTACTTTGTTAAAATCTCAAAATTTGTGCCGGGCGTGGTGGCTCAAGCCTGTAATCCCAGCACTCGGGAGGCAGAGACAGGAGGATTGCTGAGTTCCAGGCTTGCCTGGGCTACATAGTGAGCTCAGAGCTAGCCTGAACTACAAAGTGAGACCGTGTCTCAAAAACAAAACAAAACAAAACAAAACAAAACAAAACAAAACAATCTCAAAATTAAGTCACATCCAGAGTTAGCACTCTGATTATTCCCCGGGTACTGAATTCACTCAAAATAATCAGACAAAGTAAACTTTGGTAACAATCTCCCCTAAAGAAAATCAAAGTAAGCGGAAGGTGGTTTCCAAGAACAACCACCAGTAAAAGTTCATAACAGCTGTAAAAATACATCCCCAGTTGAGATTCAGCTTATAGTATAAGGGCATGTGTATTTTTCCTTTCTTCTTCTTCCTATTTTGCTTTTTCCTAAATCACTTAGATATGTTTAACATTTTCATTTCTCATAGTACAAAGGCCACATCCTCTGGTCATGAAGGAAAGCTGCCACTGGTACAATGTAGAAGTAAATCTTGTACCAGTTTAATATCATTTTGGGGTGAGGAGGGAGGTAGAGGTGGTGTTAGTGGTGGTGGAATTACAGTACATTATGTTTCTCATTGTGTTTACCCCCCAGGTAGATGAGAATCAGCTGACTGTGGGAAAGATAATTGTTTTTTAAAAATGTTGGTAATAAGCTCATTGGTGGTTATGATATGTTTCAGCTGGGAGGTAGCCGAAAGTCAGTGATCGTTATAGTTACAGTGTTAAATATTTTATCATACCTTTATGAACATAAGCCATTTTATTATCCCAACTGAGGAGTGGTTAGGACATTTGAATGCAAGAATTATTGGTTCAGCATTAAGACAATGAAAGATAACAAGATGAAGTGGTAAAAAAAAGATAAAGATGAATGTGAATTTGATATTTGCCCTCAATTTTCTTAGGCTATTACACCAAAACCTATAATCCTTAATATTATGTAGCTACGTTCAAGTAAGAATTACTTAATTGTTTTTTTAAACATAATTGTTATGCATAGTTTACCATTTGCCTAATTTCAAAGTCATTTCTTTTTTGGGGGTGGATTTTTCCTAACTTTTGATCAGAGAGTTGACTCCAAGGCGAAGTAGAATGCCTGCTGCTTTCTTAGCAATGTGACCTGGAAATTCTGGTGTTTCCCTCTGTGTTTTTCAGTGCCCACATCTCAATTTTGGGGACTTTTGAGATCAAATACATGAATTAATACAGAGAAATCTAAGTGCTTATTAAGTAGTAAGAGCCCAAGTCATGTGAGTCATTTCTATTTATTTTAAGACACGTCATCTTCTCTGCACATTTGCTAATTTAAAAATACATGTCAGGCAGATCATATGTTTGGCTGTACCAGTTATTGGATTTTTTAAAAAAGAAATTAAAGTTTATGAGGCGGGTGTAGTGGCACATGGCTGTAATCCTAGCATTTAGGAGGCTGAGACAGGCGGACCACTATGACTTCGATGCCAGCCTGACCTACATACTGAGACCTTGTCTCAAAAAATAAAAACAAAAGCAAAGGTTGTTACAGAAATTGCAATAAAATTGAATAGTACCATATTAATGATGTGCAAGAACATATTAATGCATTTTCATCCTCATCTATAATTGAATGTTACCATTTATTGACTACAGCATGGAAACAGAATCTGGCTGGATTTTTAACAGAGACATTTAGAAGCGAGGTGGGAGCTAACTTCTTTCCTGGAATCATGTGCTCAAGCCACAAGAGAAGTACACAGTTACACAGGAGTTTGTTAAATGCCATAATCACATAGATCCTTTCAAAGGAACTGAGAATTGTTACTCTACAAATAGCCTGCCTCTTATGTCAGGCACTTTCCATCTGTGTGCTTCACTGCTGTTTAAATATCTTCGTAACACCCGAGTTTGCCTCCTGAAGACCTGGGCAGTGAAGTGGATATTATAAGATCTTTTATTTAGAGCTGGAAGTGTTATAGGTAGAAAAGCCAGCTGGACATATGTAGGCAGATAGATAGGACTGGCCTTTGAAAGAAAACAAAAAAACCAATTTGGAGGTTACTGCTGCCAGAGAAAAGCTACCCCACCCATATAAGATAAATAGTTCATTAAAATTCCAAATAGGTAGCCATCAGATATTCTAAAGAAGGCGCCAACCTCCTGGGGTGGAGGGCTGACACTTGAACCCACCTCCCTGGAAAAGAGAGTCAAAAATTCCTGTCTGATTGTTAATCCCCCACTGTATTAATTGGTTAATTGTAACCCACTTTTTTGAATCTTATTGGTAGCCCCCTATTTCAGACCCACCTCACCTCGTGGCTTTACTCCATAAAAGCCCTGTAAAAAGTGAGGTAGGGGGGTTACCCACTTTCCGGGTTCTCCCTTCTGTCTCTCTTAAGGCAGGAGCTTTCTCTTTCAATAGAATTTTCCTACTCAAACCTCCGTCGTTCCTAAAATTCATTCTTCGATTTTTAGAGAACACGAACTCGCATTTCAGGGGAGTTAGGCCTTAACTCTCCTGTGGCAGAAGTACCCAGAGAAATTAAGTCATTCAAGGGTCGGAGATTTAGATCAGTGGTTCCAGCACCTGCCTCGCAAGCACAAGGTCCTGAATTTGATCCTGGATAACCACATTCAATGCTGGGCATGGGGACTCACGACCACCAGCAATCAATACCACATACCATAGTGCCGGGCACTCCGGAGGCAGAGACAGGAGGATTGATGAGTTCAAGGCTTGCCTGGGCTACAGAGTGAGCTCAGGGCCAGCCTGAACTTCAAAGCGAGACCCTGTCACAAAAAAAAAAAAGAAATTAAGTCATTCAAAGGCCGTCCTCATGTTCAGATGAGCTTGTGCATCTCCTCCTACCCTCCCTTCCTCTTCCCCCTTTCTTCAGGCACCGAATTCTGATGTGCCTCAGCACAACCTGAAATGTCAGAAACTTGACCTGACTTTATACTTGAGATACATTTAATATATGCTGGAAACTATTTCTATGGTGAGAGATGGGCCTTATTTACAAAAGAGGGTTTAAAAACTTTACTGTTGTTTTAAATCGCAAGTTAATATAGTGCTCACTCTGAAAAACAGTCAAACTGTTAAAGGAGTTAGTGCCACAAACATAAAATATATAGTGAAGGAAAAGAGATTTGCAATGTCATGCAGACCTGAATAGACTTTTTAAGGAACAGAAGTTTCTTTCGACAGTAGTCCACTACCACTCATAAGTAATAATTTCTGTGTCATATCTGAAACTGTGATTATAGTAAACTTTCATATACTGTTTTTCTTTTCTTTTTTTTTTTTTTTTTTCCAGACAGGGTCTCGCTTTTGTAGTTCAGGCTGGCTCTGAGCTCACTATATAGCCCAGGCAAGCCTTGAACTCAGCAATCCGCCTGTCTCTGCCTCTCGAGTGCTGGGATTACAGGCGTGAGCCACCACTCCTGGCACTGTGGTATGTGGTATTGATTGCTGGTGGGCATGAGTCTCAACGCCCAACATTGTATGTGGTTACCGGGGATTGAACTCAGGAACTTGCACTTGTGAGACAGGCGCTGGAACCACTGAGCTAACCCTCCAGCCCCATACACTGTTTTTCTTGATATATACATCACACACAAATTGAGAGCATTTTCTGTTTTAAGTAAATACTCATCACGCTCTTTGAGCATGACATACATGTTCATGGATGACATCAAAACTGGGATAAATCTTTTTCTTTATCATTTTATGGATAAAAAATTTATTCTTACTATAGATCTTAGCAATATCAAAATACAGTCGTTTTCCTATTAAGTGAAAAGCTTTTACTTGTTATGATAAGTTCTTTCTAGTTTCTCTTTGGCATACTGTGGTGGCATCACTACTTTCAGGCTTTGGGGTGTCTATTAAACAGAAAAGATAACTTGAACATAAACAGAGATGTTAGAACTATTAGTTAAACAATTGAGATGCTACTGAAAGATTAACAGGCATACAGTATGAAGGCCTTTGGTCTTGGCCAAGACCAAAGATTTTAACATGACACCAGCATATAATTTAAAGTTTAAAAAATGGTTTGTTTCTGGAATTTTCTCAATGAAAATTTCAGACCTGTTTAACCATGACAAATTCAAGCCAAGGAAATGGACTGTGGATAACCACTGTATGTTGTTTTATATAGACTCTCAACTGCACAGATCAGACTAATCTTCTCGGATCATATCAAAATTCTCTTGTGTATAGAACTGCGCCGGCCCCTTGTGAATTGTTCTGTTGGTTCATTGCTTTGTTTTATATTTTTATGATTTATTCACTCATTCATTCAAGTTATTCATGTTCCAGTTTGTGAGTGATGTGAACCTGAAGCCAGTGCGTGTGCTGTAGACAGTCTGACTTGGAGAATAAAACTTGCTTGCATAGCTTGTGTTCTACTGGGGCCAGGGAGACTTGTTTCCGTAAGAGTGTGATAATAAGGTTAAATGTGCTTAGGGGTTTTGGTTATCACAGTTTCAGACCTGACCTTTATAACACTTGATGTCTTTCATATATGGTACAAGTTATAAAAACAGCCTCAAGAAGGCAGGAATTGGTATAACTTGGAGATATGGAAAAGTCCTGTTGAAGAACTGGAATTTAAGCAGCAGATAGGGAGAATATTTAAGATAATGATTACTTAATATATATGTGAGTTTGGTCACACCCAGAAAAATAAGAACAGTGGCTTTATTTAGGGTGTTTTGAAGTTTTAAACAGTAATGGTATGTATATTTTGACTTTGGGGTTTTTGAAATTTAGTAAAAGTGGGCACCTTTAAATACTAGGCCAAGGATGTTGGAACCTAATTGTTTTAAGTGAAATCTATTGTTTTAGAGCCTAAATGAAGGGTAGTGATTCACAGTATAAACCAGTGAATGAAGTGCCTTTCCTAAACCCACTGTCGGCTGGAGTTTCTGACCCTGACCATGACTGGAGTCTGTATCTTTGAAAACACTTGTAATCTCTGCAGACTCACATTTCCTCACTGCATCATAATCATGAAGGAGACGTTTCTCAGGGTCTTTGCATTTCACAAGTACCTAAACCGTGCTTCTCTCTGTCTCTTCAAGCATTTACCACCCTGTGCCTTGATAAGATTTTCCTATAGGAGTTGATGTTCCTTCATGTCAGATATTTGTTGAATGGAGTTCAGAGAGGTGGGGGCAGTTTGAAGAGCTGGTGTCTCCTGAAGAAAGGCAGATGGTGGGTGTGAAGTTGGCACTGCGTGGTTGGATGGTTGGAGGATGGCCTTGGAGTTGAAAGATGTTTCTTTGTTTCTTGCTGCTTCTACTGTTTAGCTGAGGGATTCTACATAATATATTTAACTTTCCTAACTACCTTTTTAAAAGTATTTATTTGCAAAGTTTATATTCATCAGAAGTTTTAGGAGGAACTACTTGAGATCATATACTGTCAAACATTTAATGAACGTTCATGATGAGCGTTGCTAGCACTGATACGTAATTTCTCTCCCATCCCTTTGTGAGAGATAAGAACAGAATATGATGTTTTGTAGGCTGTGTTTTCTTCACTGGATGCCAGGACATCATGTGCAAAGTATGAAATGACAAAAGTGTTTGAGTTCAGTAGACAGGCATGATTCTCCCTCTCCTTATAGTTTCTGATCAGTCACAGAAAAAGTAGTAGAGCTTAATTTGTGTTCCTTTATCCGGGATTGTTTGGATGACTTGCATTTGTCTAGATTGTTGAAGGAATCAAATACATGAGTTGATGGGAGATGCAGTAGTGAATAGAAAATTGATTTATTAAGAAATATGATCCTTACTGTAAAATTTCTGGCATGTTGTGTTTAGTAGTTATTATGGAAGCTTATTTTAAGAAAGGGCTTTTTTCCTATTACTTTTTTGGGTTAGAGGCTAAATAGACTCCAGTGCATCTTAGCAGTTTTGATATTTTCTGATAATCACTTCATACCACAGTGTTCATATTTATCAATTTTCTTTATTATTATTTGATTTGCTCATGATAGGAATTTTCTGTTCTTCTGAGTATTGTTGGTATTCACTGTCATATTTAAGATGCCTCAGAAGGCTCTGTAAAAGGGGACAAAGACGGTCAAGGCATTTAAACAAGAGCTCAATGAAATAAGGTGTAAGAGCCTAGTGGCTTGGCATATGATAACATCAGCTTTCCTGGAGACCAAGGCAGGAAAATCACGAGTTGGCAGGCCAGTCTGGGAAACTTAGCAGCACCTTGTGGTAAAATAATGAATATAGAGTGGGCTGGTGTAGGTACCAAGGGGTTAAGTCCCTAGTACCGCAAGAAATAAGTCAGTCAGAGGTTTCACTTAGGTATTTTAATGGATGCCTTCCGCTTCTCTTTTGGTTTTGCCTAATCCAAATGTAGTGTCAGTCATGCACCTGGCAGAAAACTTCTTGCTTGTTTCACAGCAGGTTTCTAAGGGCCATGAGCCAGTCAGGAAATGATTGACAGTTCAGTCAGAGTCCGATGAACCACACTTTTAAAGCAGACAGAATTCCCATTAGACGAATACTTTTTGGATTTAATCCAATGATAATAATCTATTAAAACAAGTTGTCTAATCTTGTGAGTTAACTTGAAGGAGAAGTGGATATGGGGTGAATTGCAAAATGTTTGCATGTGTAAGTTCAATTTATTTAATTTTAAATAATTAGGGCATGGCAGTGATTAGTGCTAATTGGAGCTGCATGGAGCTGAAAGTATTACCCAATATGTTTTGAAGATTCATGAGAGATTTATATAGTGGTCTAGGGTACTCTAGGGTAAAAAATCAAAGATAAACATCTGACTAAGTAGCACCAAATTTTAACTGGAAATGAAGTAATTTGAAATCTAGACTTTAATGACAGCTACAAAGGCTAGACATGCTTAAGCAGGAAGAGTAGTGGTAAGAGTTTTAATGACTCCAAAATAAGTATTTAGCAAATACATAATTCTTTTTTAACTAATTTGAATGAAGATCAAACATTTGGGTTGCATCGAAATCAACTCAAATGGATACAACCACAGTGATTAAATGAACTTCACAGTTTTCAAATGCTGTTATGTTTTGAAAGGAGTTATTTATAGGCTTTCCGATTTCAGTTTCCATATATAGTATCAGCTCTTAAAGTTGGTATGTGACCAAAATTGCTTCAAATTTCACAATAGAAGATGGAAAGGAAGAAATTGGTTAGATTACAACTACACAAAGATTTCATCTGTTTAGATGAGTAGCCACCATCAGCAGTCTCCAAAAATTGCATGTTGCCAAGTTGTTTGTTGCAAGAATATATTTTTGGAGAGGCTGTCACAATAAAGTGTGTGTGAAGAAGCTTGTAGTGTTTTTGTTTGTTCCTTAATACTTGGCTTGTCGCTGCTTGGCAACTACATTAATAATTCCTATTTATTATAACATGAAATATACAACTCATTTATTATACGTGAACATAACTGAGAATTATGCTTGATGATTAATTCTAGCTAATAAATGTAGACATTCAAAGCATACATAGTTGATGGAACAAATATTAGTACTTTTGGAGGAGTCCCGTTTATTTATAATAAATGTTTCTGTTCAGTATTACTGTTTCACCTTTCACAAGGAAGTTCACCTTCAGGGTACCAAGATGCATAGGCCTGAGCGATGGCTCTTTATGGTAACTCAACTTATACTTTTGTCTTTTTCCATATTACTCATCCCTACACTCAGTTTGTAAGTTGTTTTCAAGTAACTAGACTTAGGATACCTTCGATATCATTGCTTGGCTACTTCTTAACATGTTAACCAGTATTAAAGAATCAATCAGTACAAACCAACAGAGATTTGGACAGAGACGGTTTTTAAAAATTCTTTCTTTTCATTAGTGTATATTTGCATACATGGTAATTATGTTCATCATGGGGAGTTAGTACACACATGTCACACATTTTAATTCTGTTCAGCTCCCTTCCTCCCGCCCTCTCAGCCCCTTCCTTGGTCCCCTTCCCATTCACAAAAGATCTGTATTTTTTTTTTTTTTGAGACAGGGTCTCGCTTTGTAGTCCAGGCTGGCCCTGAGCTCACTGTGTAGCCCAGGCAAGCCTTGAACTCACTGCAATCCTCCTGTCTCTGACTCCCAAGTGGTGGGATTACAGGCTTGAGCCACCAAGCCCAGCTGTCCCTCTGTTTTTACTGTGATAGATTCTCGTCACTGTAACTGCCATAACTATTCTTATGTACTTGTAAAATTGTCATGACCATCCATCTCTTCCGTTTCTGTTCAGACAGGCGGTGGGGTAGTGAATGGGTGATGGCCCTGCCACTTGGTCAAGAAACCCGTCATGTCCTATTCAGCCGGCCTTCTGAGGGTTCTGTTCTCTTTGCTTATACTCTGAATGACTAATAATTATCATGCCCAGTAAGTACTGCAGTGCTGTCTGGGAATTCTGAATAGTTCAAACCCCTGGATATTGAAAGAGGATGATAGAATTGGTGGATAGTTTCTTGGGTGAACATTTTCTTTAAGAACTCCATTTTGCCTCAATTGCCCACTCAAGAAAACGAATGTTATTTTAAAAATTGGTGTGGCATTTTGAGAATTAAGATACTTTACATAAGATATATCTAGATTGAGGGCTGTATTTTCATCTATGAGGAACTGTAAGGAAGATAGTGAATTTGATCTATTTTAGCAGAAGATAAAAAGTATAAGCACAGCCTAGAGTTGAAGTATATTCCTGTATAAAAGCTCTAAACCCTGAAACTATTAGGCCATTATAAAGTGAACACCAGTGAGCTACATAAGCATCTTGAGTTGTGTTTATAAAGTCTCTTTCATATTGGTGTCTTTCGTATTTTCATAGGAAAACTCCCACAGCCATTAAGAAGCTGTCTATTATGACATCTTTTTGAGAGGAGACGGCTGTATCTTGGCCTCCTCACTGTGTGCAGCCTCATTATAATTTGTCTCTTTATGTTTCCAAAATGCTGGGCTCACATGCTTAACTCATTAATGAGACTGGAACGCATCTCATAATGGCTGGTTTGTCCTACTGAAGCCACACAGAGTTCAAAGAATGTTGCAGTTTAATCCATTGGTGTAGGAAATGCATTTGCAATGCGCTGCCCAGTTGAAGAGGAAAAGTTCCTTTACCAAATTGAATTAATTGTGAGTTCTTCCTAATTTTCCACTCCCCCCATTAGGTATATTCTTAAAGTCCCGGGGAAGGACATTCATACAGACCAAGTGTTTCACCAGGAAGTAAAAGAGAAGCATCTTCTTTATTTTTGTTTAAAACATTTTTTTGCTATTGTTTCTTAGGTCACAAAAGATATTTTGTTCACATATTTTCTTCATAAAGGCCGAACTGTTTTGTGGCTAACCTGATTTGACCATAGCTGGTAGCCTGGTGGGAAGTGTTAAACCTCTTATTTTTCAGTTAAACAAGATTACTCTGAGTGCTGGCATTCAGGGCTTGCTTTCAGGGTAACGGGAAGGGGCGATGGCACACCCCTCGCTGTTCCACTAATTGAACTCTTTGGGTACTTGAGTTTCAAATGGTCTGCTCTAGAAGGGGCTTGGCATGGGTATGAGAGAATTCGCTAAGTGCTTGATTTCCCCATGTCACTTAATGAAGAAGAATGGGTCACCATGCCAACGACAGCACCATAGCAATGAGTCTCAAAGCATCTTTCCTCGATACTTGCTTCCCATGTAGGGTTTTATTATATGCTATCAATGCTGTCAAGTATTGGACAAGTAGGATTTGAAAGTGTAATGCGCCATGTCATACAATACATATAAGCAACTGACCATAGTTTGAATTTTACTTCATTCTCTTTGGAAGGCAGTTAAAATGTTAATGCCGAAGCATGTTAATTTTTAATTGGTCATTTTTCTGTGCCAGAAGTTTTCAGATATTGATTCTAATAGTGTCCATCTATTTAATTTCATTTGGCTTCTAAGAGCTTTTATTCTAAGTGGTAGCAACCACTTTTGGAGGGGACTTTGTTTTTAGAAGTTTTAGGTTTACCAAAAAATCTAGAAGACTGGGTGTTCTCCTGTACTTAGTTTCCTGTATTCTTAAAATCTTGCATTACCATAGTATATTTGTGCTAATAACCTGAGTGAGTAGAGAATGTAATTTATTCAGATTTCCTTAGTTTTCACCTGAAGTCCGTTTTCCCAGGATGCAATGCAGAATACTCTGACATTCTCTTGTGAGGTCTCTTTAGGGTCTTGGTCATTCATACTCCCCAAACTTGATCTGTGATGACTTGAATAGTTTTGAGGATTCCTCGTTAGATACTTTGTAGAATAGTCTTTATTTAGAATTTGCCTGTTGTTTTTTTAAATGGCTAGATTGTGCTTCGGGGTTTTGAGAGGCAGAACACAGGTGTCCCTCTGTCCCCTGCTGGATCCCCGCCCTGTGAAGCAGCCCTTTCCTCCTCCTCTGAACACTTCGCGTGCTGTACTCTTC